>JABYQR010000529.1:0-22791 GCA_022592445.1 Cytidiella melzeri | reverse complement strand
TTGGGACTTTTGGGAAGCCACACTGTATTCTACTCAGAACGAGATGAAGTACTCGTCTGCCCAAACTTTGTCTAACGCTTTGAACACCTGCTCGTAGTTCCTCCTTAGACCCGTGAAGCTGACTTTCCCAATTGCCTTCAATCCCCAATCCAGCAGCTGCCACTCACGATGAGTGATGACAGGGGCTCGGGTTGGTAGTTCCTCTAGAAGCTTTTCTAGCTTCTGTTTCTCCTGTTCAAACTGACGCTTTGTATCTTTGTGAAGCTGGTGGTATTTGTCGATGGTGGGGAGGATCGACAGACGTTGGAGGGTGGCGGTGAGCTTGGGAGTGAAGATACCGCGAAGGTCTTCAACAGTATGCTTGCGGAAGTCGATGAGAGTCGGCTTGGCTGCTATAAGGGCTGCACCAGGGTTGGTGGCTGGCCGGGCTGGGAAGCGTTCTGCTAATGAAGGCTTCTTAGGGAGACTTGCTAATGCCTCAGCTCGTTCGCGTGCGGTGCGGACGGCGAACTCTTTGGATTCGGCGCGGAGTTTTTCAAACTCCTCTACTGTGGGGAATCTGTGTGTGAGGGCAGAACCCTTGGGTTTACGACGACTGACGTAGGAGGCAATAGCCTTGAGTTCCTTCTCCGTGTACTTGTGACTCTTGCCACGTGCGTGCTCTGCGTCAAGTTGATCAAACACAGCCTGAGGTAGGGCACGGTGGATCTGGACTTCTCGACGTGCTTGATTCAGATCCTTATGCAAAGGATCTGGGCGAGCAGTGAAACGGGAGTGGGATTCTTTCGGCACTAAGAATCAACCACGGAAAGTGAACGAGTCAGCGATCAAGCACATCAAGACGGACGGCGATGGCTTACTCTCAAACGTAGGGGGGAATAAACTTTTTAAAACTGGGGGGACAGGAGGACTTGATCCAAGCTAAGGGCAGTCGTGCCGGTAGCTGTGTGGTATCTTGACCTAATGTCGCGGAGCGACTGCTGCTATACTGCTAAACCCTAAACAAGGGCAGAGAAGAGGGGGAACGGAAGTGGAAGTGGATCTCCAACGACGACAACGAGGTCAAAGTCGATGATGAGCAGGCAAGCAGGCTCAGAGGCCGGATACTGGCAGTGCAAATGACGAAGTTAATATCATGTTTATACTAGGTTACATTGAGTAACTCACCTGGCAGTGCAAATGACGAAGAGGTCAAGATGCAGAACCAGGGAGGGTAAGGGGTACTATATATACTGTGTCTGGATGGTCTGTGCACCAGTTCCCACACTAGGGACTGGAGTAACTGTGGGACTGGAGTAACAATAGAACAATAATGAACCCGGGTAACTGTCAAGAACCAGAGTAACTGTCAAGGACCTGAGTAACTGTCAAGGACCAGGGTACGTAGAACAATAGAGCTAGAACAATACAACAATAGAACAATAGGATAAGAACAATAGAACAATAAGACCTGGGGGAATCCCTGGGGAATCCCCATCAATGGAAGAGGAACAATAGAACAATAGCCTAGGTTGATCTGGAACCGCTCCAGACTGAGTCTAGGGTTTGGGTCTGGACTATTGATAAATAAGGCATGATGTCACGTGACCCAGGTTAGGGTTAGGTCCGGTAACACTCCTAGCCGGAAAATAAGCGCTCTAGATAGGCGCCTAAGGCTATAAACTTGTGACAATATTGGAAAAATCCGGTCTCTGTTGGACTATCCATGTCAACGAGGAGCTGGCGACGGAGGCGGCGGGTGGATTAAGCAGGGGCCTTGCAGACGAGGACGACATAGGAGCCAGAGTTGATGGATCAAACAAGGTATTAGCAGCCACTTTTTGTTGCCTCGGTGGGTACCCGAGAAACTGGCTTTGGCAAACTTGCGTCTGATGGCTGCCCCCACAATGTCCGCACAGTTCGCGATCATGTTTACCGTCCTTCTTCTGGTGTTCCTTTGATCCGCATCCGTAACATCTACCATTCATGGCCTTCATGAAGTCGGCACGTGTCTTTCCATTTGGTCCAACTTTGGTTGCGTCAATCTCCATAGCATTGGACTCACGAGATGGTTGGACAAAGGGAGACGGGAACGAGGTAGAGACCGGGGTAGACTTGAACAGGTTGGGGACAGTTCAACCTTGTTCTCGAGCTTTCTCTTGGGCTCAAACACAAAGACAATTGTCAATGTCTGTAGCCACATTGATGCGGTCGACGAGGGTGATATGAGGTCGCGCAGTGTGGACTAATTCATCTTTGATCGTTGTACTCAGATGTTCGTAGTAGCAATCACGGAGGTCTTGTGTTGAGTACCCTGTCCTGTCCATAATCTCCCGGAATTGGGCCATGTATTCGGGAACCATCTTTTTGCCTTGCCAGAGCTCCCGAAGCTTGGCTTTAGCGTCTACCATTTCATCTACTGGTTCAAATCGGGCCTTAAATGCTGTCCTGAAGTCATCCCAGTCACCATTGAACGCCATCTGATGACTAGCAATCAGGTCCATATGGGGGGTAGCCCAAACTGCTGCGTCTTCTGTCATAAATGACAGGGCTGATGAAATCCAAAGGTGGTCTAACCGGGTCTGACCGCCTTGGGCATTGAACGGGGACAGTTTCTCATTAAACTGTGCGTACATGGAGAAGGCAGCTAGGAAACGACATGCATCACTGCTGGCATTGCCTTTGAAGCTGGCAGGTTTCTCTACCACCCTTTCCCTAGACTTGTTGTTGACTGGTTGCTGTTGATTCTGGATCAACGCTGTGATGGCTTGGGTCAGCTGTTGCTGACCAAGAAGGAGTGCTTGCAGCAATTGTTCTGCAGAGGGAGGGGGAGGTGGCTCATGTACAGGGGCTGGTGTGGGTACCCTTGATGCATGTTGAGAGACATTGGTAGAATCCATCTGATATTCCTCTTGTGTAAATGTTCAATCAAAGTCTTCTTCAGGCAAGGGTGGGAGGGATTCAAGGATACAAGCTTCCTGCCAATGATGAATGGGTTGATACCGGTTTGCATACCAACCGGGATATGTAATACCATTGTATCAATTTGGACAGGGCTGAGTTTTGCAGGCTTTGTGTCCTTCTTCTGGGTCGTAAGACTTGTCTCTGATGGTCTGGTGATTGAAAGTGTGCAGGTAGTTCTCACAGGGGAGATGATCTCTAGACCAAACACTACTTCTGGGACTTTGAGAAGCCACACTGTATTTCTAGAATGATACGAAGTACTCGTCCGACCAAACTCTGTCTAAAGCATTGAACACTTGTTTGTGATTCCTTCTTAGACCCTTGAAACTGATTTCTCCTATTGCCTTTAAGCCCCAATCCAGCAGCTGCCACTCACGCTGAGTGATGACAGTGGCTCGGGTTGGTAACTCCTCCAGAAGCTTTTCTAACTTCTGTTTCTCTTGCTCAAAGTTACGCCTTGTGCCTTTGTGAAGCTGTTGGTACTTGTCGATGGTGGGTAGAATTGACAGGCGTTGGAGGGTGGCAGTGAGCTTTGGAGTGAAGATTCCTTGAAGGTCTTCAAGGGTGTGCTGTTGGAAGTCGATGAGAGTCGGCTTTGCGGCTATGAGGGCTGCACCAGGGTTGGTGGCCGGCCGGGCTGGAAAGCATTCTGCTAACAAAGGCTTCTTAGAAAGACTTGCTAAGGCCTGTGCTCATTTGCGTGCGGTACGGGCAGCAAACGCTTTGGACTCAGCACGGAGTTTTTCAAACTCCTCTTCTGTGGGGAATCTGTGTGTAAGGGCAGAACCCTTGGGTTTACGATGACCAACGTAGAAGGCAATAGCCTTGAGCTCTTTTTCCGTGTACTTGTGACTCTTGCCACGTGCGTGCTTTGTGTTGAGTTGATCAAACACGGCCTGAGGTAGGGCACGGTGGATCTGGACTTCTCGACGCGCTTGGTTCAGATCCTTGTGCAAAGGATCTGGACAAGCGGTGAAACGGGAGTGGGATTCTTTCGGCACTAAGAATCAACCACGGAAAGTGAACAAGTCAGCAATCAAGCACGTCAAGATGGACGGCAATGGCTTACTCTCAAACGTAGGGGGGGATAAACTTTTTTAAACTGGGGAGACAGGAGGGCTTGATCCAAGCTAAGGGCAGTCGTGCCGGTAGCTGTGTGGTATCTTGACCTAATGTCGCGGAGCGACTGCTGCTATACTGCTAAACCCTAAACAAGGGCAGAGAAGAGGGGGAGTGGAAGTGGGAGTGGATCTCCAACGACAACAACGAGGTCAAAGTTGATGATAAGCAGGCAAGCAGGCTCAGAGGCCGGATACTGGCAGTGCAAATGACAAAGTTAATATCAGACTTATACTAGGTTACATTGAGTAACTCACCTGGCAGTGCAAATGACGAAGAGGTCAAGATGCAGAACCAGGAAGGGTAAGGGGTACTATATATACTGTGTCTGAGTGGTCTGTGCACCAGTTCCCACGCTAGGGACTGGAGTAACTGTGTGGCTGGAGTAACATTAGAACAATAAGGGACCAGGGTAACTGTCAAGGACCAGGGTACGTAGAACAATAGAGCTAGAACAATAGAACAATAGAAACTGGGGGAATCCCTAAAAATAGACAGAAAACAATAGACAGGAGACAAATAGGCCAATAAGAACTGGGGGAATCCCTGACAATAGAAGGCGAACAATAGAACAATAGCCTAGGTTGATCTGGAACCACTACAGATTGAGTCTAGGGTTTGGGTCTGGACTATTGATACATAAGGCAGGATGTCACGTGACCCGGGTTATGGTTAGGTCTGGTAATAGTCCTAGCCAGAAAATACGCACTCTAGATAGGCACCTGATGCTGTAAAACTGGTGACTGTGATGGAAAAATCCGGTCTCTGTTGGACTATCCATGTCACACGGAATATATGGATCAGAATGATTGAGACTCAGAGAACTTGATATACCTTCAAGAACAACATCTCACAATGGTCTACATCTTCCTCCGCAATTCAACAACTATGTGGCCTCTTCATACCAATCCATCCATCTGGTTTGTCCCCCTCTCAAATTTTTTCCTCACCTCCATCATCAAAATGTTACAAATACAGCTAAGTACCAGGGATCTTAGGGTAGTAGCTGGGTTCTTCCCCTTCATGTGTATATAGAGGCACTTCTGAGGGTGTATTGCCTCAGTGTCATCCACTCTATTTAGCCAAGGCTATTCAGTACCTCACAGTACTTTGCTTACCACACCTCTTACTCTCTATCTCCCAACTTTCCCTCAAGTTATACAACATATATGGTGAGTGTAGCCTTTATTGTTACACATGTGTCAAGTAACATCTGTCCAGCCATATCTATTAGACCAGCCATTAAAGATGCATGTATGTGATGGTTGATGTCTAATGAAATTGACAAGTTTTTGCACAAAAAAAGAAACCACTCATTTTGTATGATGCCATCAGTTTATGAGAATGACTCTATTTTCATTCCTCGGGAATTGTACCTGCAAGCTGCACCACTGTGCCAACTTTGAACAACCCTATTGTCACACATGCTCATAGTGTCGGGTATTGTGCAATTTTCTTTCAAGTGGTTTTTGGCTCTTACAAAGGCAACAATTTTAGGACAAACATTAAACCAAGTTCCAAATCACATTAATAGACCTCGATACGTCTCTGCTGGGGGTTCTGTGACCCTTGGAGGAGCTAGGGGCTTGTCAAACACTTTGATCACTTTCCATTGAGCCATCTCTGCCTGTGTTTTATGTAAGTCATCTGCCCATTCTGCATGTGTGTCATAGGGCCCTATTTTCCAATATTTATAGTCTTCTCTCATTTGCTTCCTGACAAAAGCTTCCAACGCAAATAGGTTACCATCATACTGCTCCAGAATTTTCCATGCATCATCTTCACTTTTCGGCATCTGAGCTTCTGGCCCATCCTTTACCCGTTTTGTGAGATGAATTGGGTTATGTAGATCAGAAAGGTTGGCTGAGCTCCGTCTCTCCAAGTTGATGGAGTTGAAGGAAGTGGGATCACGGGAGCCTCTACCAGCACTGCAGGGAGTGGCAGACGTGTAGAATGCACCGGCAGCGGCAGCAGAAAAGAAAATGAAGGAGGTCGAGAACCGCATAATGGTGAAGGGAAACTTGGAGAGGGTTTGAAAAGACACCCAAATGGCTGGCTGTAAGAAAGGTTTGAGTACAAGGCAAGTGTGATGTAGACAGCAATGTACTTACCAACACTGAAGCAATGGACGCCTCAGCAATTTTCTGATGGTTTGGAAGGACAATAAGATGCCTATCTGTAAGAAAAACTCAATACATTCACCCAATGCAAGTGGGATGTCACGGTGGACAACCATGTGCTTACCAATCAGTGTTGAAGCAATAAATGCCCTGCAATATTGAAAGGGGCTGGAAGGACAGTAATATGGCTAGCTGGAAGTACAATATTAGTACAATGGTCCAAGATGGGTGCAAGGCAGACAAAAATGCACTTACCGACCAGCGCTGAAGCAATGAAGGTCCAGGAGCAAAGGAGATGTGATGAGGGACGAGGATGGTGGCAAGGGACTGTATATATCTTGCAGTCCATGTGCAGTGCTGATGCCACAATCAGAAAATGTACAGGTTGGCATTGCGTTGGATGAGCTCCTGTACTACAAGTCTTGATGGTGGTGATGGAGCAAAAGTTAGTAGCTGTGTTGTCTGACACGATCAATCTTTTTGAAATTTCAATCTGTTTCAAGTTGTTTCTGCAGCTTGATGTGCACTACCATAATGTATGTGATCTTAGTCCGCAAGTTGTTGAACACTAAATGCAGAAATGAATGTCAACAACAAGGGGACATTACAATCTGCGCAATGAACTTGAAGCTCTAGTCTGTACCTATGTTATGTAGTACGTACTGCTTGGATCATTCCAGGTTACTTGAAATACCACAGAACATCAGTGTCGCTTGTTATCTCCACCACTAGCAATGCCAAGCAGCAACCTACAACAAAGTTCTGTTCGCTGAAACAAGACTGCAGTGCAAAACATGATCCGCGAAATAAAACTGTGCCATTGTCTTTGTTGTCAATGTGACTAGTTTGTGGCGGCCCTTAGGGGGTTCTTGGCAGAGAACTTCTCAATATAGACTGATTTAACATAGAAGAGGCGAGGAATTGAGATTGTCCAGTGTGGTTTGAAGGCTCTTTCGGTAATTAATGTACAGCTTGTCTTGGTTGTGTGTCAAGAATATTGGAAATCCCGTTCTTCGTTGACTACCAGACACAGCCTGGACAAAATACAACAATTCAATGATACAGCACGAACAAAACAAACGCAGCATTAATAACGGATAAGCAAGCAATGTTCATTAGCCAAAAAGCGAACAAGCGCACGCAATGATATGGACGATCGACAAGCAAGGGAGTCCACTGTAACGTCGATGACCCGTTATTCCGCAAGCTCAAAATAGCTGCGGAACATCGACTCGCTGCGCAGCTGAGAAGACGAAACGACAGAATGCACATGGAGGAACAGACGAGGGAACCGCCGCGTAAAGTACAACAAGAAACCCTCAGGCATGGTGCCGATCTGACGTTTCACGTTATCCGGTAGGTCTTGATAATGATGTTTCTGTGACAACACCGTCAGCCTCTAGGCTGCGCTGGCGATAGTTGGCAAAACAACAATCAACGTACCTTGTTGCGCAAAGCGCGCATCAAGTCCTGCACAGACTTCCCATCATATTTGCGGTACTTGCCCAGATTATCAATGAACCACTTGTCAAGCCGTGTGTTCCAGTCGTTGCCCACTACGCTGATTGCACCACGCTCGAGCTCGACCAGTAAGGGGTCTCGGGGGTCTCTGCACATGACCTCGAACCTGTCCGAGGCGTCTTGAAGGAAACCGAGACGTTTGCCCGGGTCCCAGAAGTAGGGGTGGAGGAGGCACGTTGATGTGTCTGGTCTGGTCGCGGCGAATGAGAAAATGAATACCTCTACCAAGCACAAAAGGAGGATAATCAACTCACCGCCGGGAAGCCTCTGGGTCCAGCATCTTTGTTATCAAATCTACAGCATCAGACCCCTCCTCCCCAAACCGCTCAAGACCATCCAAGCACTTGGCATTCTTGAGTATGTTGACGTCCCTTTCGTATCGGTCCCCGAACGGATGTCCACCATTAGTAAGAACGTAATAAAACAGACATCCCAACGCGAACACGTCCACGCTCTTTGTCAGCCGCGTCAACCGTCCCGTCGGCGTGCCCACGTCCGACCCGTAAGCACTACCCCTAAATGACTGCGAGTCTTCTCCACCAGAGCCATCGATCGTGACGTCGCCTCTGAGAATTTCTGGTGCCCGCCACCCGACCGTTCCCGCTGCCATCGCGCCGTGCGCAGTAGGGTAAAAGCTCGTCTGGTCGACTTCCAGCTTCTTGCACAATCCGAAATCCGAGATCAGCATGCGGTGCCCTGCACTCTCGCCCACCCCCTTCTTGGCGTGCGAGACAAGGATATTGGGCGGCTTGATATCACGGTGTATAATTTTAAGTGCGTGAAGGTGTCTGAGCCCGGCTGTAATCTGCCTCAATGCACGTTTCGGATCAAACGAGATAGAGATGTCGCGAAACTGGTCCGGTCGCTCGATGATGTCTGCCAACGACGCCGGGCAGAGCTCAAGGGCGATGTACAGGAAGTTGGCGTGGGCTTCTTGATAGTAGTAGCGGATGACGTTTGGATGGTCATCTGACTCTTGCAACACGCTTACTTCGTGCGAGGCAAGAGTAGGGTCGCTCAGAGTTGGCGCAGCGGCGCAGCTCGCAGTTCGCAGTTCGCAGCGCCGGCTATGGGACCGGTCCGAGGGGCGCTTACCGGATTAGGTAGTCACGGAGATGTAACGCAGACGAGCGCGACCGTAATCGATGCTTCTTTGACCTGCATTCCTCGATGCCCTACATCCCCTATTGCGCAGAGCTCACTTGAGCATATCTTCAAAGCATGCTGCTCCAAGATATCATCAATCCTTCCGATAGCCTTAAAGAAGCTCTCATGCAGCTTCAAATTGATGTTGGCATTCTTGCTAGCATCATGCAAGCATGCTATTTTTGTGCACGACCTCCTGTCATCAAGGTCCCAAACTTGCACCTTGCATGGGAGTACACTCAAAGCCCTCACATCCATGATCGCTTCCAGAACATGCTTCGTGTGTCTCCAGAGGGTTTTCAGACACTTCTGAACTTAATCGATGATCATCCTGTTTTCACCAACTAGTCAAACAATCTGCAGGCACCTGTCGAGCAGCAGCTAGCTATTACGCTTTATTGCTTAGGGCGGTATGGCAATGGAACATCGTTGGAGGATATTGCAAGAGTGGCAGGAATTTTGGAGGGTTCGGTACTGGCATATATGCAATGTTGCTGTTAAGACTGTCTATTGTCAAGAGACAAATTGTCAAGTCAGAACCCCTTGGTGTAGCTACACACAAGGTTGAATGATGGTCTAGGCTGTGTGGTCGCTGTCAAGCACAGTGGCAGACAGATGATGGATTGATAGAAGGAATATTGATACAAAGTGGATAGACTGAGGTTCTAACCCCATGTCTAGCGGCTGTTTATACATGTTGACCTAATTACTTTTGGACCAGTCCAAAGTAGTGGTAGCAAATCAGAGGAATAGAAAAGAAGAACAATACACAGAGAACAATAGCTACTTTGGAAAACCAATGGGAGAAAAGACCGTCAAGGCGCAGAAACCAGGGACAATAGAAAGGGGAACCATGAGGCAAAGATCAATGGAGAAGGGGTTGAACCCAAAACAGGGGATAGACGGGGTTGGACCCAAAACAGGGGATAGATGGGTTTGACCCGATGGAATGGTAACAGAGGTGTGGAAAGGCCAAGGGTTGAACCAAGGCAACGGTAACCAATCGGAGTTAGGTCCAAGATTTGAATGGACACAAAGAAATAACCAATGACATAATAGTCCGTATTGAACGGAGGCGATGTGGATCAGGGAATGAGGGAGGAAGGACAAGTTGGATCATCAAGGCAAATGTAAAGAAGATAACTAGTTATCAGGATAATCAAAGAAGTGAAGAAAAATAATAGGGTGTGAAGACTGTTGTTAACAGTTGCTTTGAGGCCATTGATTCTCTTCATGATCTCTTTGTGCAAAGGCTGACACCTAGCGAGAAGGAGAAGGAGAAGAAGTGGATGGATGAGCACTTAGGCTTTCGCGGAACCTGGCGTAATGGTTGGGCAATGTATGATGGCACAATCGTAGTTCTCAGCTCAAAGCCAGCTCAGAACATCGATGTGTACTACACTTGGAAGTGTAATTACAGACTAAATGTTTGTGTTATATCATAGTAATATTCAGCATTTTCATTTGTGTTTCTTCAGGATGGAAACATTCCAAGTTCATTGTGAATTGTGGATTACTCGCACGGTCTCGTTGGTTCAGCACACAATGCAAGCGCCTTTGAGCATACTGCAGCTGCAAAGTACCCAGACTGGTTCTTTGAAGAAGGCAAGTTTGCTTGGACTGACTCAGCATATTCCTACAATGAGAGGACAATTCCAGTTCACAAGAAACCTGCATCTCTTCATCCACTCAACAAGCTTTTTGACACCATTGTCGCAGGCTTTTGTGTCTGGTCAGAGCACTGCATGGGTGCTCTGAAAGGTTGCTGGCAGTGCTTGAGAGGTCTTTGAGCCCCAATTTGCAACAACCACAAGCATTTGCAAGCTTGCCGCTGGATCACAATTACAATCATTCTACATAATCTTTGCATCGACATTGAAGGCGGCAAATACATAGATAGGTTTATTGGTGTGCTTGCAGGACAAGAAGAAGTGGCATATGTTGGAGAGGTTCAAGAAGCATTAAATCTTGCAGAAAACAACAACAAATGACAGCAGTTAGTTGACAAGCTTGTAGCTTTCATAGCATGATAATAGATCAAAGTTTGGGTATTTGAAATATCTACATCTGAATTATATGACCTGTTGGGTATACTATACGCAATATGCTTGTACATCAAGCTCAACCTACTCATCATCAGATGGAAGCTGTGCCTTCTCTGCAAGCTTCAACAGCTGCCAGGTCATGTCCTCGTTCCAGTCCAGCTGCGGGAACAGCTTAGCCTGCTCCTTTGCAGGCTTCTTTTTCCCAGCACATGCAGTATGAGCCATATGATAGAAATAGATGATATTTAAAGGATTGTGGTGGGTAATGACAGTGGGCATTGTGTTTAAGCTACTCAAAGCGTGAGCAGAAACACAACCACAACAACCGCAAATGCAACCGTGACAGATTGTGACCGCTTATCTCATCTTCCCGTTTGGGGGGATAGGTGCCCGAGCTGCGACTTACGCCGCTGCGCCAACTCTGAGCAACCCCAGTGACAACGTCTTGTAGGAGCAACTTTACAGCAACTGTGCGGCCCTGCAACGGGCAAAGAGATTTTGGCACAGCCACCAGCCACCAGCCACAAGCCACATTGCGCCAGCGCAGCAGGTGCAATGTGGCAGTCTGAGCGCGACAGTCACAGTCACATTGCTGTAACTGTGTACCTCCAGTGCCCCATCAATAGCGTTTGCGTGAACCAAAGTATGGCACAAGGCCGAAGTGGTTAACAAGCAACATAAACTACTATGATTGATACTTAGCAATTCATGTCTGCCCTGCAGAGCTTCAAAAGTATGTTGTCACCTCTCTAAGTTGTGTGACATAAAGAGCTCTGTGACGTTACTTGCGCCATTGCGCCTGGCGCAAGGAAAAGGTAGAACTGACTGGACCTTGTCACTTTCCTGCACTACCTAAGCTGGAATTTGGAGATACCGGTGAGACACTAACACACCCCCTGGACATGGAGGGACCAGGCACAAACACACCAGACCTCGAGGGAGGTGATCACGTGTGTGAGTAGGGACAAGGGTGGAGTGAATATGTGATGCGAGTGCGTCCAAGAGTCCTAGGCTGCACCTGAACACAAACAAGAGGTGATACAATGCGGCAAGAGGCAACAAGAAGCAACGAGAGGCGGCACAAAGCAATGAGATGCGACAAGATGCGGCGCAAAGCAATGAGATGCGACAAGATGCGGCGCAAAGCAATCAGATGCAATGAGATGTGGCGCAAAGCAATGAGATACAACAAGATGCGGCGCAAAGCAATAAGATGCAACGAGATGCAGCGCGAAGCGACGAGATGTGAATGTGCAAGTGGTAGGTGGATGCTGCACTACAACGAGGGGCAAGAGGAGGGGATTGGGTATGTAGAGAAGTGCAAGCAACGACAGTGATACAAGGCGTGAGGTAAAGAACACAAGAGGGTAATGGTGGGAAAAGCTCAGAGGTTGAGTGCAGCAATGAGAAGAGGTCGCAAGGGATGAGAAGAAAGGAGAAAATGCAGTGAATTGCAGTTGCCGAGTGAAAGAGAAATGTGGCTTTAAAAAGCAAGGCAGTGAAAGAAACACAATACAAACGCAGTGGCCAAGAGAAGGTAAACAATGGCTTGAAAGGAGGACACAGTGAAAGAGGAACACAACGCAGTGAGATAACGCAGTAAAATAAACGCAGTGAAGAGCACAAGAGGGCTCGAGAACGCAACGCAAATGAGATATACACACCACAAGAAAGCTCAAGTCGAGATGCAAGGAGCAGGAAGGCTCGGGGCACGAGATGCAAGGCTTGCAGAGGCAAACTTGAAGGGGGGAAACACGGGGTGTGCCGTATTCTGAGCTACTTGAGGTACAAACACACTGTGTATAAATACTACTGCATAAAAGTCCATATCATATTCAAGGTCCGTGTGAGAGCGATGAGACACTAACACACACCCCGGACACAAAGGGACCAGGCACAAACACACCTGACCTCGCGAGAGGCGATTACATGTGTAAGCAGGGGTTGAGGGTATGCGTGAATGTAGGTTGCGAGTGGGTCCAAGAGTCCTAGGCTGCACCTAGACTCGGGCGAGCGGTGATGCATTTGCAGGGCTCGGAGTGCAAGGCCAAAAGTGCTGTGGTTTGTTTGGGTAGCTGGGAACAGTTCCGTGTAGAAAGATGTAAAGTAAAGCCAAGCAATGCAATGCAATGCAAAGAGGCGATAGAACCAAAGTGTCACAAAAGAAAGTAGTGTAAAAGCGACAGCACTAGGGGCAACACAGTGGTGAAGAAAGGGGAGCAATTGGAATGCAGTAACACAAGAGGGGGGAGAGGAAGTGGTGTGGTAAAGTGCGAGAGAAAGGACTGCGCTGGCTCGTTGCAAGAGGATAACGCAAAACGCAATGGGAAACACAGTAGGAAACGCAATGGGAACGCAGAATAAACACAGTATAAATCGCAGAAGCCTTGAGAAGAGAAGGGGCGGCTGTAAAAGGGGGTCGCAGTGAAGGAGAAACGCAACACAGTAAGTAACGCAGTGAAATAAACGCAGTAGGAACACAAAAGGGGGTCGCAATGAAGGAGAAAGTGACACAGGGTGAGAGATACACACTGCGGAGTTGCTCAAGAAGCAAGGGAAAAGTGACAGGGGCAACTTTGAGGGGAAAACCGCATGGGTGTTGCATTCTAAGCTAAGCAAAGTACAGACCCAGTGTATATAAGTAAAAAGCGATAGGGGCTATAGCAAATTGAAGCCATGCAAGAGCAAGGCATGGAAAGGGGCATTGCACGATGAAACAAGGGAAAAACGCGAAACATGTTACAGGAGCAATGGGGCACTGCCGATGGTGCAGCCAACTCGGAGCAACCAACCAGGCCATAGTCCAATGACCCGAGGCAATGCGAGGCTATGCAATGAAAAAGAGAGGTAGTGCAATGGAAGCAAATCCTTTAGCCAGTCTGCAAAGAGAACAGGCTGCAGAATCCGAGGGAGTGAGAAAAGGGGCCGGGAGGTTCCAATAGCTATGAGCTTGAGTGCGAGGGACTACAAGGATGCAATATGCGGCAAGCAAAGCCATGCGACACGACACGAGGCAAAGCAAAGCGGAGGGAATGCAACGCGAAGCAAAGCGAGGCGGCGCAAGGCAACACGAGGCAACACGAAGCGAAGGGAAGCAAAGCAAAATGAAGGGATGCAAAGCGAAGCAAGGCAAAGCGATGCGATGCAAAGCAAAGCAAAGCGAGGCAATGCAATGTGATATGTTTCGATGCAACACAATGCAATATGCAACCTCGCGAGTCTTGCCAGAAACAAGGGCTGCTGCTAGTCCATGGGAATGTGCTCCCATTTGGGCCTGTTGCACGTCCAGCAATTTCTGGGTGTATCAGCTGTAACAGTTATAGTTACTACTCACCAGATAAGTTGTTAAACATGAGGGGATAGAGTGAGATAGAGTGTGAGAGGTGTGGTGAGCGAAGTACAAGAGAGTACTGAGTAGTCCTTTATCAACAGAGTGGATAAGACTGAGGGGATATGCTCTCAGGAGTGCCTATATATATACATGAAGGGGAGGACCCCAGGTACTACCCTAAGACCCCTAATACCTACATGAGTAAGCAAAGTAATCTACCTTACTAAGCATGCCCTATGCCCTAGTGGTGCCACTTCAATAATCAACCAATAGCAATTGTCCCCATGACCTGACCCCATGACCCAGTCCCAAGGCTAGACTTGTTCTAGCTTGTTCTAAGACAAGGCTAGACTTTTCCAGAAGGTTCTAAGAACTATGACATCATCTAATGGAATGTTCTATACTATGACATCATAGTTCTAGCATGTTCCACAAGGTTCCAGAGAGTTCTATCATGTGATACACAGATAAGGAAAGGAGTGCATCAGTGCATCAGAGACAGGAGGCGCATCAGCACATCAATTGATAGGCACTGAGAATAAGTGCCGGAATAAGTGCCTGATAAGCACTGGATAAGCGCTTAAATAGACGCCGGATAAGCGCTGGATAAGCGCCTGATAAGCATTTAAATATTCCCCATAATACCGTTGCCTGGTAAGGCAAGTCTTGTAGAAACATTGAAAATCTGTGACATCAGCGAGGCAGTGAGAGAGGGCAGTGTGAGATGAAAAAAGGGGCAATCATGCAACTTGTCACAAGAACAAGGAGTACACTGCTTCTTGTGCTGCTAAACCACAAGCATGGGGGTACGGTGGTGTAGTGGGCTACCGCGCTGTGGGTGAGGAGACGCGTCAGCGTTTGAATCCCCTTGCCCTCCTTTGATTTGATTTCTCCACTGCTGATGGATTTTCGCGTTATCTTTCTCATGTCTTGCGCTCGTTATGTGCACTTGAAGCCGCGTGTTTCCCGGGATCACCCTCGGACATCACCGAGTGACAGCCCCGTTCCTGGATACTTGGCGTAGTCCGGCCATCACGTCTGAGCGTGAAGTGGTGCCCATGCCAGCGTTGCCCCCCAGCCGGGATTGGTCCCCCCGGTTAGCCTGGCGTGGCAGATGTAACCAAGTTGGGACATTATGGGGCGCACAGGTCTGAGCCTGGCCCGCGGGAATATTTCTGTTTTCAACATCCCATACAGATTAACCGTCCCTGATATCAATCCACATTTCCCATCTATCACTCTTAATCAATTGGAAAACATTCTCCCCCCCCCAGTACTTAGGTACACGATGACATAGATAGCTTTAAAACAGATAGATTACCCGCTAAAAATAGCCTACAAAGTGTATATGTCTACCATAGGGCTACGCCCTCAAGGACAATAAACAAGGAGGTTAAAAAAAAATAAAAATAAAAATAAAAAAACCCAAGCATCAAATGAAACAAAGGCTTGGTGACTCGAGTTCACACAGGAGAAGGAGGCAGTGCAATGGAAACAAATCCTGGCAGTGACAAGTTTGGGGGATTGATGAAGAGAGAGAGAGGCTGCTCGAGGTTTCCCTATTCATGAGAACAGCCGCGGGATCCAAGGACTCTCTAGTGACGAGAAGCTCCGCTTGTTTGCAAGAAGAGTGCCTTGTTTGTGCTTGTTGCAGCAAGGGGGCTGCAAGAAAACCAAGAGTGGCAAGGGAAAGTGCCAATGCGCTCGAGGCTGCCCAAAACTCGCGAGAGACATGGACAAGAACTTGCGAGAGACAGGGACAAAAACTCGTGCAAGAACGCGAACCATGACCCAAGGGAGCATAAGCTCGAGCTCCCGTAGGGCTGAGCCATAGAAAAGCTTGAGACACGAGGTGCAAGGAGCAAGACAAGCTCGAGATGCAAGCTGTATGAAAAGCTCGAGAAGCAAGCTGTAGAACCAGCTCTCGCGCGAACCTCGAGACGTCTCACGAGGGCTCTCAAGTGACAAGGAGCCAAAGGGGTCCTTGTTGAGCTTGTTGCATGTCCAGCGGTTTCTGGGCATATCACCGGGGCACATGGTGTCAGAGCAGTCCACTATTTGGTGAGCTTCATAGCTTACTTATATAATTCCTTTGTCTAATAAGCTTTAGTTACGCTCGCACTGCACTCATGCACTGTAAGCAACTTCCTGGATTACCCAAGAACTGGCTCAAACCACCTCGAGGCCAAGAACAAGGTGTTACCACGTGTGGTGCCGTCAACGCCTTCAACAATTGGGCTGTCGACAACACCAAGGCTCGGCTCAATTGCAAAATGCGTGCGTTTGTGCCACACCTCAAATTGCTCCTCAAGGATATGTCAGACCATTCGTGCACACGTCACAAACAACAAGCACCTGCATTGCAGATCCTGGATGGCTGCATCTCAAGCCTTTGCAAGGACTTGGTAGGAACCAATGTGCAGTGCTGACTTCGGGCAGCCTTCAGGCAGCTCAACCTTGGTGTTGTTGCTATCAAGGGCTGGGCAATGTATTGTTGTAGCCGCAGGGGTTTGATGCGCGCACAGGAGGGGGGCTCAAATCAGAGAACTCAATGTTATTGAATAGCTACAAGAATACAAGGTTTTTATATTATTTTAGCAAAACAGATAAGATAAAAAGTAAATGTCTAAACAGATAATCCGGGCAAAATGATGAAAGGCGGGCAGCAGGAACAAACAGATACAAACAAATTTGAGGCAGCAAACCTAAAATAACAACATGTATTGAGGTGATATGATAATTAAGGGGACAAGCAGGGCCAGCAGTCTTCAAGGTCAAGGACTTATCATCATTCTTGGCTAGCTGGCACGCCCGAGGGGGCATCGTAACAACTCAGGACTGATTAGAGGTCATACAAATTTTCTGGTATTCTCATAGAGTAATAGAAATAAGGATAGACAGAAGGGACAGGAAGGGAACAGGTTGTCAAATAAATGGAGTCTGGCGCAAGCATACAGCCATATACTCCACGCTAGAGCCCGTGTGGATGCAACTGACGGGAAGTCACATGCAACTGAGTGGTACCCCTCGCTGACGTAATTCACGAGATGTTTGCATGCCGGATTTGGTTGTCTTTTTAGAACTCTGCTTCCCAAATCTGGTATTGCAAACAGCTGATTCCGAGACTAAATGATATGGAACGCGAGGTTTTGTTCTTGGCCCCACCTCAAGCGCACAAGTGACACAGACACTACAGCACGGGGATAAACTATTTTTGGGGAGTATCTCATGTTATTAATGTTATTAGCCCAGTTATACATGTTAATGACTCACATCAGTAAATATATAATTTCATTCTACATATTGAAGCTGGATGCCTATAACTTGCAGAAAGGACCTCTTTGCAGAGCTGCTGCAAGCTGAGACTGCTCTGCTGCTGCTAGAGGTAACTCAGAGAGCAGATTCCGAAGCATGTATGACTCCAGGTTGGCCAAATTGCCCGCAACCAACCTGTCTGCCAGTTCATCATCAGAAAAAATCATGTCCTCGTCTCTTCCAACTTGTGCATTATTGTCATTGCTATCAACTTCGTCCTCACCGTTGTCGTCTTCAGCTCTTTCCACTCCAAGTTGGCCGGCTCCCTAGTGGTTGGTCAGGAGTTGGGTTGGAGGTCAAGCAGCAGGTACAGGTGCATGCAAAGCTTCACTTTCAACTAGGTCTAGGTTCAGATTAGTAGTTTTGTTGCTGTACTACAGAGCTATAATACTAAACTATATAGCTTCAGCCAGTCTGCTATCTGACCATTCGCAATTTTCACAGGCCCAGACAGCAGTCAGGCGCTTACCAGGTTATTAACTTGACTACCGCTGAGACACTGAGTCACGCTCCAAAACTAAGTACAACCCTAAAGACAACACAACTAACTACGAAGTGGCAATAGAAGTGTAAGGGCGTGGGAGCGCGGAAGTGCGAAAGTGTGCGAGGTGGTCTTAGAGTCCTAGTTTTACCTGTGCTGTAAAGAGCGACAAGGTTTGTGATATAGGTTTTATGTGAACGGAGCTAGACGGGCAAACTACCACGTGTATCGCGGGCAAAAGGAATAGTCAGCGCGATGAAAGCAAAAGAGTTTTAGCGCGGCTCAAAGGGAGTGTGCACGAGATGTTGTGACTTGTAGTAAAACGGCGCGCGGAAAGACGCGGATGGTAAAAGCAGGCGCAGTACGAATCTCGAACACAAAACGCGGCTGCTGGTGAAGATGAAAGTAGTCGCTGTAAAACGCGGGCGCAGTGAAAGTGAACGCAGTAAACTTGACGCAGTGAAGGTGAAACGCAGACGCAATAACGCAGTAAAATAACGCAGGTAAGAAGTAAACGCAGTATAACAAAACCGAAAGGAACCGTAAGGGAAAGATGAACTGCTGGAGCGCAAGTTGCAGCGTAAGGCTATATAAGGCCGCAGTAAATTTGACTCGATAGACTGCGCGCGGGGGCGATAGTGTAGAACAACACCCCCCGAGCGGCGATGCGTGTTGCAAGCAAATGCGTGGCCAACGACGACGTTGGTAGAGCTTGTAAGATTGAACTGTACTAGTTTGCACTCGTGGTCCTCACCTTCAAAGTCCGGTGACAGCCAACAATCTGGATGCGGCGCGCGCGGGCGATTGCAGTCGAGCGGGACGAAAGGTCCTGAGCGCAGGGGAATTGGGTGGTCACTCTGAGTGTCGCAATAGGAGCAGTTATCAAGCGAGTCCGCAACGGAGGCGACGGACGACGCTGGCGAGGGTGATTTAGGAGTAGATCGCTCAGGGGAGACCGTAGGCGCTACTGAGGGTTCTGGCAGCGGCGTGGGCGCGGGGATGATGGGGTAGCAACGAAGAACCTCGCGGCGCGGGCGGTATGGGCAGCAACCGTCTGGTAAGTGGGGAACTGTGGGACAATAACGGCAAACACGAGGCGGGTTGTTGATGGTAGGTGCAGCAGACATAAACGTGGAGAAAGACGCAATGAGGCAACGCAGGAGAGACTACAGCTATTGGTGCGACGAGACTCCCTCGACGCGAGCGCAAAGCGTAAACTGTACTCTGAGAACTGGGGTGGGGATTGATTGATTTTCTACGCAGTACAGGCAACACCTTTTATATACCCTAAAGACCCTCTCCTAAACATTTCCTTCTTTGTCCTAAACCCAAACGCGAGAGCGAGGAAACATGGTGGCAGAATACTTCCGTTCACGGAGGCAAAATGTCCTGCGCGTCAACGCCCGGCAGGACACAGCATTGGTCGACACGGAGAAGCGGTGCGCGCCCTTGCACTGAAGGGGCGCCAACCATCGCGAGCAGGTGATGAGGCGCCGTCCAAGAGTTGCACAGCGTGGCGTGATAGGAGTCTTCCTGAAACGGGGTTTGCAAGTCAATTTTCTTCTATTGTTGGTCCGACCCGCGTCCGAAACACTTGGTGGCTGGCCGGCCCATGCTCCGACGCAAAAGGGGCGTGTCTGCGAGTCAGAGTTCGGTGCAAATTCTCGGCCTCGGATGTTTCCGGCGCGTTGCTGCTCCTTGCCAAGTCCTCGGATCCTTGGTGAACTCCTCGTGACCTCGGTGAACTCCTCGTGCCCGCGACGCTGGGAAAGTGAAGGGATTTGCCGCTCAGGAAGATGCGGGCCGCGCAAATGGCGGGCTCCTGCCGTGTCTCCGCGCCTAGCCGTTTTCTGGGCGTATCACCGCTGACCAACTAGTTGGTGACCAGTTAAAAACCAAGGTTATTAACCCTGTTTTCTGATTAACCTACCAAGTCACCCGGAGCTGTAGCAGACACCACAGGCACAACCCAATATGTGGCCTCTGTGAAGTAGTGGGAAAATGATGGATGCAGTTCCTTATTTGGCCAATAGTCAGTGATATAAAAACTTTCGAAGCAGTAGGCTATTCTGCAAATGTTGCGGCAAATTTTGGCAATGCAATATATTGACACTCCTGGTTGTGCAAAACCATGGATGAGAGAAACTTAGCAACAGGTTTTACGGGATGGCAAAGTCATTGTACATGTATGATATTGTATGATGTTGTGGGCCACACAAAATGCCGGTATATGATAAAGGCCTGATTGGTGCGGCATTTTGTAATTGACTACAAAATAATCCCCCGCCAACAACAAATAATTTGCTGTCAAAATAAGGCAAAATAAGCACTGAATTATTTCATTTGGCGGGGGATTATAAAATAATGCACCTACATAATGCGGCACCAATCAGGCCCTAAGTGTTGCTATGGGAAAAATGGCACAAGAGATGAATGATTTGTCGCCACACTAAATTGGCTTGATGGTCTTCATCTCCCTTCCTTTTTTCAGGCCTCAATAGTTGTTGTTTTGTTTGACTTGTTAGTGGCCGCACAACCACCACTTTCTTTATAAAATCAATGGTGTTCTTGTCTCATTCTGTTGCAAGGGGTTCTACAAGTGCACACGCGAGATAGCGAGTATGGTGGATCACATTTAGAAACAAGAAATACATGAGTTTATATAGGATTTTAATCAAATGAAAAAATATTAATACAATAATTGAAAAAGGCACAGAATGACATTATGAGGGGGTACTCAGAGTGTATGTGGAGGATGGTAAATACGAGAGTGGAACACAACAGAGACAGATAATTGAGAAGGAATGGAGGAACCTAACAGATCATGGTGTTGCAGAGCGACTGCTGCTAGACTGATAAACCCTAAACAAAGGGTGGAGTGGATGTGGGGTGGAGGTGGGAAGGGATCTCCAACAATGACAATGAGGTCAAAGTTGATGATAAGCAGGCAAGCAGGCACAGAGGCCGGATACTAGCAGTGCAAATGACAGAGTTAATAGGGTATGATACTAAGTTACATGCAGTAACTCACCTAGCAGTGCAAATGACAGAGAGGTCAAGATGCAGAGCTAGGGAGAGTAAGGTCTACTATATATACTGTGTCTGGATGCTCTGTGCGCAAATTTCCACAATAGGGACTGGAGTGACTGTGGGGCTGGAGTAACAATAGAACAGTAAAGGACCAGGGTAGCAATCAGGGACCAGGGTATGTAGAACAGTAGAACTAGAGCAATAGAACTATAGAAAAATAGAACAGGAACAGTAGAACCATAGAAACTGGGGGAATCCCTGACAATAGAAGGGGAACAATAGAACAATAGCCTAGTGTCTCGGAGTCGGAGCTTAACACAGCAAGTAGCGACATGAAGTGGAAGACAACAGCAAGGTGGTGGCAGGCGTGTAGCACAATGCTCGCACCAACTATAAACCTTATTCAGGTATCTAGCCCAGTAAAGACCAAGTTAGATTGATACTACCCACTATGTAGTACAAGAGGGGACTTGCTTACCTAGCCCAGTGAAGATCAAGAGGTCGAGATGGGGGGCTAGGAGCTTACATGCAGCTGCTTATATAGACTTCAGGGACCTGCACACAGACCATGTTAAGGGCAGGCTTTGCAAGAAGCCGTGTGAATGAAGAACAATAGAACTACCTAAAGGAGAACAATAGCTATTGTCTGGACTCTGCCAAGACCTCTACTTGTGAGAGAATCTATCTAAAAGAAGACCAGCTATTGTATTCCATTCCACACCTGTGACAACATCCTTCCATAAAGAAAACAATAGGGAAAGAACAATAAGAGTCCATGTGAGTGCTATCTATGACATCAAACCCTAGCTATGGCTGAGCCATGTGGTTGTAGCCATGTGGTCTTACATAAGCTGAGTCACATGCCAGTGTAACTTAGCAGCTAGTAACGTGACCATGTAGAGCATCTAAGCCACGTGATACAGGCGTTTAATAGACGTGCAAGGGGTTTGCAAGGGTGTTGCAAGGGTGTTGCAAGGTATAAACTTGAGGTAAAATGCGAAAAAATAAGGGCTAGTTGGGCCATCCACGACACCTAGGTTGATCTGGAACCGCTCCAGATTGAGTCTAGGGTTTGGGTCTGGACTATTGATAAATAAGGCAGGATGTCACGTGACCCGGTTAGGGTTAGGTCCGGTAATAGTCCTAGCTGGAAAATGTGCGCTCTAGATAGGCACCTGATGCTGTAAACTGGTGACTGTGATGGAAAATCCGGTCTCTGTTGGACTATCCATGTCACACGGAATATATGGACCGGGATGATTGAGACTCAGAGAACTTGGAATACCCTGAAGAACAAAATCTCACAATTGTCTACATCTTCCTCCGCATTTCAACAATGTTTTGGCCTCTTCATAGCAATCTATCCATCTGGTTTGTCCCCCTATCAAATTTCTTTTTTCACCTCTGATGTCAAAATTTTAAACATATAGCTAAGTACCAGGGATCTTAGGGTGGTACCTGGGGTCACCCCCTTCATGTGTATATAGAGGCACTTCTGAGGGTATATCCCCTCAGTGTTATCCACTCTATTAATCAAAGACTATTCAGTACCTCACAGTACTTTGCATACCACACCTCTTACTCTCTATCTCCTAACTTTCCCTCAAGTTTAACAACATATATGGTGAGTGTAGCCTTTACTGTTACACATGTGTCAAGTAAAATCTGTCCAGCCATATCTATTAGCCCAGCCATTAGAGATACATGTATGTGATGCTTGATGACTGATGAAATTGACAA
>JABYQR010000528.1:0-22875 GCA_022592445.1 Cytidiella melzeri | reverse complement strand
TTCTATATCCCTAACAACAAAGAGCTCCGTCATGAAATTGTCAAATCTTGCCATGACACACCCGCTGCTGGTCATCCGGGCAAACACGGCACCATAGAGCTAGTCTCACGACACTATTGGTGGCCGAAGATGAATGCCTTTGTAGAGACTTACGTACTAGGCTGTGATCGCTGTCAGCGTTACAAGTCAGCTCCACATCCTAAAACAGTACTACAGCCTCAGGAAACTCCGGCCGGACCTTGGGAACACATCGGTGTAGATCTCATCACTCAGCTGCCACCCTCTAAGGGATTTGATTCGATCGCGGTCTACGTGGACCACTACTCCGATCAAACGCACATCATCCCTACTACCACTAGGGTTAACGCTGAGGGGATTGCCGATCTACACTACAAAGAAGTATTCCGACTTCACGGCATTCCCAAGAAGGTGTTCTCTGACCGAGGACCCCAGTTTGCAGCGCGCTTCATGCGTGCGCTCTATCACCGCCTAGGCATAGAGACTGGTTTTACGACCGCCTATCATCCGCAAGGAAATGGCAAGGTCGAACGCAAAAACCAGGATATCGAACAGTACCTACGTCTATTCTGTCAGCAACGACAAGACGACTGGGTCGATCATCTGCCAGCGGCTGAGTTTGCACTCAACTCGCGAGTACATGCGGGTAATTCACAAACACCGTTTGAGGTCATCTACGGATATCGCCCCGACTTCACCATACCAGTCGGCAAGCGAAGTAATATCCCATCACTCGATGAGCGCCTTGACAATATGGCTCGAGTACGCAAAGAGACTGAAGCAGCTCTTCGTCTAAGCAAAGAAAAGATGAAGCAACTTTACGAGTCTGAGAAGCGCTCTCCACGCGTCTTCCAAGTAGGAGACATGGTCTGGCTGAACGCTAAGAACGTTCAGATCCACCAGGCTACCCCTAAGCTTGGTCCTCGACAACTCGGCCTGTACAAGGTCATCGAACGCATTGGCGATCTCGATTACAAACTCGATCTACCCAGCTATCTCCGAATCCACCCCGTCTTCCATATCAACCGTCTAAGTCCCTGGCACGACAACGGCAAAGACGTACCTCCACCTCCTGATCCTATCGTCATAGACGGAGAAGAACAGTACGTCGTCGAAAAGGTGCTAGACAGCCGGCTACACGGACGTTGGAAGAAACTGCAATTCCTAGTCAAATGGGAAGGGTATTCAGACGGACACAATAGCTGGGAACCAGTCGAAAACCTCGAGAATAGTCAAGAAGCAATTGACGACTTCTACAAAGCAAACCCCGGAGCGCCCCGGGTCATCAAAGCTTCACTCTTCGCGGATCTCCGCTCGCACTTTCGGGAATTCAATACCCAGACCGACCCCGCTTTTCTTCGCACGATCTATCCATCTACATACGATCTTAGCTGGGATGAAGGCAAACACATCGGTCTGGATATCTCAAGAACATCACACTGACGGGTAACGTCGAGTCAACGACACCAGAAGGGGAGAAACTTCCTAGTATCCTTCTGACTAGACAATCGGGGCAATTCTGCTGAATCCCTGTAGACGGGTAGAAGACCTCTATCACCACAGCACAGTGATGCTTCGCGAGGACGCTCGATTTTAGGAGGGGGGTAATGTCATGGATGGCCTGACTAGCCCTTAATTTTCGCAATTTACCTCTTGTTTTTATCTGTAAAACTCCGGGCTGCAGCTCAGTTGCAACCTTCTCTGCATAAACTCCCTTTTCACGTCTATTAAGCGCCCGTATCACGTGGCTTAGACGCTCCACACGGTCACATTACTTGCTACTACGTCACACTGGCATGTGACTTAGCTTAAGTAAGACCACATGGCTACAAGCACATGGCTCAGCCCATAGCTAGGGTTTGACGTCATAGATACCATCCACATGGGCTCCTTATTGTTCTTTCCCTATTGTTCTCTTTATGGAAGGATGTTCTCACAGGTGTGGGAATGGAATACAATAGTTGGTCTCCTTTTAGATAGATTCTCTCACGAGTAGAGTTCTTGGCAAGGTCTAGACAATAGCTATTGTTCTACTTTAGGTAGTCCTTTTGTTCTTCGTTCACACGGCTTCTTGCAAAGCCTGCCCTCAACATGGTCTGTGCGCAGGTCCCTGAAGTCTATATATACTGCTACATGTACGCTCCTAGCCCCCCATCTCGACCTCTTGGTCTTTACTGGGCTAGGTAAGCAACCCCCTCTTGTACTACATAGCTGGTAGTCACAAATACTAACTTGGTCTTTACTGGGCTAGATATCTGTGTAAGGTTTATAGCTGGTGAGAGCATTGTGCTATACGCCTGCCACCACCTCGTCGTCGTCTTCCACTCCGTGTCCCTAGTTGTTACGTCGAGCTCCGTCTCCGTGACACATTGCAACCATGAGCGGCTGATGAGACAGTTGGAGGAGATTCCTGCTGTCTTCAACATTCCAAGACCACAGGCGAACGACATTAAAAGGGGCAATTCCACCAACAGCCAATGCCACGTAAAGCAGGTGCAGCTGTGTTGACGCTTGAGCTTCATGCACTGATTTGAGGCAGCAGCCAACCTGATTTATGTGGCATTGGTGAAGCCTTGTGCACTGTGCAAAGAGCTGTTCCCATAGAACAGGCTTGGGGCAAGAGTGAATGGACGAGAGCACGAGATTGAGGAATTGAAATATTGCTTACATTCAGACCGCTGACCAGTGGTGGAGGAATGAACTGTTGCTGTGTGGAGTGGCTGAATGCCGGTGATGTGATGGAAGAGAAGGAATGGTGAAGATGTGAGAAGTGCTATGTTGAGCACAGTGAGATGGTGTTTATTTGTGCTTACGTAATCAGTGTAGCCGCCTTTCCCACGCTCTGTGATGCTGATTTCTGAGGGCCTCATTTAGGGATGTCATGTTTGATGCATGATATGTTTTGAAGAGAGTTGCAGACGATAAGTGCGCGAGGCACTATGCTGCAGCACGTAACAGCGAACGGTCGAGAGAAAGGACTGAAAAAGAGGAAGGGGAAGGGGATGGAGACGGTGGAATGGAGGAGGTGTTGAGTTTGATGTGTAATACCTTGACAGAGATGTGAGCGAGTGGTAGGACGTGTGTTTGAGGTATAAGGGCTTTGCTCCAGCAGAGAAAGAGTTGGTCAAGCACAAGCAGCGGCGTGCTGCAAGTGGCAAAACTGGGTGGTCATCACCTGAGAATGAGAGAGAATGTTATGGGGGTAAGAAAATGGTCTGTGCAACAACAAGACAACGCGCCTTAAGGAAGAGTATGGGTTTCCCCGATAACGAGAGAGAACGTTATCGGGGAGAGGAAGAGTCTGAGCGACGAGATGACAACGCGCCTTGAGGAAGAGTATGGGCTTCCCCGATAGCGGGAGAGAACGTTATCGGGGACCAGTAACATGGTGAAACTAATGACGTGGAGTACGTAGGTCACGTGGGAAATAAAGGGCAGTGCTGAGCTGGAATGCTGTGACAGCGGGATACGGTGTAGAGTGTTACGTATACAGGGATAGATACTTACATACGTAAGTGTTATGTACAAGTGCAAAGAACATGAACACTATTGACGGATGGCTGTGTCATCAGAGGCATGTGTAAATAGGGGCGTGTGGATAGTGACTGGCGATGACAGGTAATTGTGAGATTGGTATGTACGGATGTGGAATGCGTGTAGAGTGTAGTGTGCATGTACGTGCGTGAATAGGTGTGTTATTCCCACGTAGGGGAGCACGAGGTGCTTGGCGAGGGTCATTGTTGTAGGGCGTGGTTTCTCGGGGTGTGTCAAGTAGCCGAATTAGTATTGATGACTAAGGAATTTGTAATGTCAGAAACCACATAAGACGGTGAGAGTTCGGGGGGGATTGTGTTGTGATTCCCCGCGTCTACCCTGGAGAATCTGGAAGGATTGTTGCAGCGTCTTGGTGAGTTGAGGACGTGTACTCACTGTGTGCGATGGAAATGACGGTTAGTGCAGGAACATGAATAACGACCTGTGGGAGATTTTTTCAGTGCCGGTTGGGGAGATGCGGGAGATTGTGGGGAAGGGGACGATGCCTGTTGAGCTGGCGTACGAGGGGGTTATGCTTTTGCAGCATCCGTGGCGGCACGCGGCATGGGTGAAGGAGCACTACCTGTGGGTGCTTGGGAACTTCAGCATGAGGGATGGCGCGCACCGAGCTGTGTTGTACGCTGCGAGGTTGTGCGTTGCGACGATGCCGAGGCATTTCATGGACAGGGGGCACCAGTTTGAGGCGCGTGAAGCATGGACGGAGCAGGATGCGTTGGCAGCGATGCAGGCTGCGCCTGTTGTTGAGTTACCGCGGAGGATTAGGGCGCGGTCAGTTTTTCTGGGCGTTGTTGCGATGGGGCTTGGGCTACTGCACTGGGATTCGCCTCTTGGAGAGCGAAGCATGCAGGGGACAACTGTTCCTAATGATTGGATTAGATGTCACGGTGAGTGATAAGTGTTATGGGGGGAGAAGAGTGCTTACGTTTTATGTGTGATGAACAGGGCCGAAGGGGGTGGTTGCGTCGCTGCTTGTGCGGTTTGGACTTTGCCACGCTACTGCGCCGTTTCTTATAGGGGGACCTGGAAAGTGGCGGATGAAGAGCTGCGAGGAGCTTAGGCATAGTGGGGAGGTGTTTGAGGACGCGTTGGCTAATGATATTGTGAATGGAGCGCACCAGGCGATTGGGAAGCTTTGTGGTCCATCTGTGCGTGCGCAACTGATTGCGACGGGGGCGCTTGGGCCTGTTATCTTGCCACCCGAGTAGTAATAAAAGCAACGACATGTAGTGAGTGATGTGAAAATCCTTTTTGAAATGCGAGATATGTAGGGAGTTGTTCACTATGAGTTGTGAAGGACTGAAGACCATATTGGTGAGAGTGATGTGGGGTGAGGAGGTGAATGGCAGGTGTATGAGAGTAATGCATTTTTGCAACACGGAGCAATTTCCCGATAGTGACACAGCGCGTTATCGGGGGAACAGGTTATCGTTGTTGGCTATGTTTTATGAGACGAGCTGTTGAGGAAGGTTTCGGGATGTGAGCTGAGTAACGTTCCGCAGAATGATAACATTGCAGAGTATCCCGATAGCGAACGAACACGTTATCGGGGGATAAGGGAAAACACCAGACGAGCAATAACACAGCGACAGCAATGATATGGAAGTATAGTGGATATATCAGGAATGATGGAGTGCTCTCCGGGCTGCACGCAGTGATATAAGATCAGCCGGTTTTCCTTATAGTGGGAGATTTAGTCATCGGGCAGCAATGAGCATTGGGACTTTCAGAGGAGAACATGCACAGCGGGCACAGAGGTACGAGCAGATTGATGTTGTGGATGAAGGAATGAATTACATGTAAAGATTACAGATTATACAGCCATTTGTATGAGCATGACATTTGTGTGGTGAAGAGGGCGGTGGCGTTGAACGTATGAGGGTTCAGTCATCCAAGTCGATTACGTCGGGGGATCCTTGGCGAGGCCTCTTCTGGGGTTCGTCGTCCATCTCTATATCGCTGCTCTGATTGCAGTCTACACGTGGACGTTTCTGACCGGAGTTTACAGGTACAGGCATACTGACCCATGCGCCCAACAAGCCTTTTGCAACGATGCGTGAGAGGATTTGAGGCCCGCACAACGCTGCGACGGCTCTTTGCACGCCGTAAGCGGAGTCTGTGTTGATGAGACGTTCGAACTGGCGACAGAGGACCTCGAGCTCGTTGTGTGACTTCATTTTCCAGCTTCCCTTTGGGGAACCTTTGAATGGTCTTCTCGGAGTGCAGAGGCCGAAGCGAGTGAGTAAGTCGGCGCATACGCCCTTGTGACCTTTGGAGCGGAGTCAGTAAGTGTTATGATGGGCGTAGTAGTGGGTGGAGTCGTACCGTGCTTTTTTGACCAAGAACTGCTGAGATTGCCTGATACTGCGTAAGTGGTGCCGAGTGGAGAAGCAGGTTCGAGGAGGCCGATGGCCATGGCGATGATTGGAGTGAAGACGAAATCAGGGTTTTTGTGACCCTTTCTGTCGTCTTTGTTGAGGACTGGAGCGTTGCGCATAGCCTGTAGGGCGTCGTCTTCGTGCCATGAGGTTTTCTTTGGGAAAGTGTGATCTGCGTCGATGAATATGTCAGGGAGTGTGGCGATGCAGATGCGAGCGGCATAAAGGATGACACGGTGAGAGGGCTTTGACATGTCGAGGTTTGCGATTGTCCAATCGTACTGTTTCTTGACCCAAGCGTTGTTGTCTTTGTTTTTAGTGGATTCAGGGAAGACGGAAGCTGCGTATGCCAAGTCCGACGGGCGTGAGCGCTTTCCGATTATTTCCTTGAAGTTTGTCATTTTGATACCGATGGCGGACCAAGGTGCAGTTGTTGAAGTGCGGCGAGCGAGTGTGATTGCGTTCCTTGCGCAACCGACAGCAGAGTTGTCAGCTATGAGAAGAGGGCGAGTTGCGGCGGGAGTTGTGACAGTGAGGTCTGCCTCTATGAGGCGCCAGGCGGAGGGGGAGATTGTCCTGGATGGCTGTTCTACACCGTTAGCGTCTGGGCTCCATGGGATGAAGTGGACGTGTTGCTTGATGAGGACTGTCTTGATTGCCTCTATGACCATTTTATCGCGTACTGCCTGGTTATGATTTGAGAGGGAGCCCTTTACGACGGCGTAGGCGACTCTGAGGAGTTTCAGCGACTGATGACCAGAGGTGAATGGAGGAGACATTCCGCGGTTGTTTGTTGTCTTTGCGAACTTGAGGAAGTCCTGTGCCATTGCGGTGTAGGAATACCTGTCCAGGATGACGAGAGGAAGGCCTTTGTCTGTGAGACCGTCTGCGCGAACAGCGACTGTGAGGTGAGTGCCTGCCTCTACGTCTGCGAGGCTGAGGGGGTTTGGACATGCAACCCAGATCTTGAGGTGCTTGTTGCGCAATTCCGCCAATTGCTGGATGGGGCGCCTTTGGGACCGACGTTGCCTTTTGAGTTCAGGCTTTAGCCTGTCGTGGACGAAGCTGACGGTGTCTTCTATGAACTGCGAGACGCAGGCGTCGAATATGGATAGGATTGATCGAAAGAGGTGATTGTTTGTGTAGTTTGGATAGTCCACTGGGTTTGTGTGCAAGTAGGCGTGGTATATGCGAAACACCAAGATATAGTACTAAAGACAGAATGCGAAATTAGTATTAGGATGAGAATCAGGAAATGCCCGATAGTGGAAGGAAACGCTATCGGGATGGGCGACGCGAGCATGGGTTGGGCTCAAGGTGGCAGTTCGTGTTTCCCCGATAAGGAATCGTTTTGCTATCGGGCAATGCAGCTTCTCGCCAACGTTGTCGCAGTGATTTCCCGATAAGCAGTTGTTTCGCTATCGGGGAATCACTGCGACAGCGTTGACAAGAAGCTACATTGCCCGATAGCAAAACGAATCGTTATAGGGAAAGCGAGCGAAGTGGTGTTGCGGACACATTTGGAGAAGTTTGCAATGAGGATTGTACCTACCTCCGACATTTTTGGTCCGTAGTGGAACTGGATGGAGGCGCTGGCGGATGTGAGGAGCTGCTTGAACTTGTCCCTAGGCCACTGAGTCAGATTAATAACGACGACTGGGCGCTTATCCTGAATTCCAAAGTTGACGAGGTTGTTGAGGTAAGGCAACGAGCCACGGAGGATGACGGCGGAGAGGCCGAAGTAGTCCATGAGAGTGCGAGTGATGACGCGGACGTTGCCGGTTTGACCGTAGTTTGCGCTGCGCTCGAGCATTGCAGTCATCTCGATGAGGTAGCAATGTTTCATGCTTAGATCTGCGAGAACAGCTTGTTGAGCTCTTGCGTTTTCGTCGTCGTCGTCGAGGTCCTGGTGTGCGCCTGGTGGTGGAATGTCAGCAATGGCTGATCTCATTTGGCGGAAAAGGGCTTCCATGGCTGAAGCGATTGGATAAGAGGTCCAGAGGTAGAGGTTTGGATAAGCCTGTAAGAATATGTGATGAGCAAATGCAGGATGTAAGGGGTGAGGAGAGAGATGAGTACGGCGGGACGAAGGATGACGAGATGTTTTGTGAGCTCTGTTATAACGGAGGGATGGCCCCAAGCGTTGCAGAGTGGCAGGACAAGTTGGTTGAAGAGACCCCTAGATGAAGTAAGCGGATGAGTTGAGACGGAGGACATGTGAATGGGAGGCATTGAAGGAGCGTACTCAGCGGTACGGGAGTTGTCGTGAATTGCTGCGAGATCGACGTGGTAGACGTTTTCCAAGCGAATGTTTGTGTTGAGGGCAGCGTCAGCGAGTTTTGCCTTTAGCCTTGTGAAAGGGAGACCGTAATCTTCTAGCCGTTGCGCAAGTTTTGCGGACTTTTCTTTTTCCTTGGTGGATGTTGCGAATGGAGCAGCGCCAAAAGCGGTTACCTGAGCGAGCTGAGCGTCGTGTGAAGAAGTGCGGAAGCGGATGCGATGGAAAGCGGTGTTGTAAGCTTGACTGGAGCAGCCAATGACGGGCTGAGTGATTGGAGCATTGTTGTCGAAGTTGTTGTTGTTGTTGTTGTTGTTGAGACCAATAGTGCGAGATATTTTGCGTAGGATTGGGTAGAATGGGACTGGAAGTTTTTCTGCCTGGTAGTGGCCGACGGAACCGAGGAATGCCTGTGGGAAGAACTGGACGCCAGCAGAGGTTGGAGCGAGATTGTTGTCTACATCCATGTCGTCTTCTTCTGCGAAGCCTTGGAGGAATTCGTTTACTGTGCGGAGGTTGAACAGGGAGGGGCAGGGGTCTTCGTCGTGGATGATGTTGAAGGAGTGGCGATGGAGGCGGGTACCGTTAGTGCGGTATACTGGAATTTCGTCGCCTGTAGCCTCGTGATAGAGGGGGAAGTGTTCTAGGTTGACCTGTTCGCGAAGTTCTGGATCCCAGTGGTCGTAGATTGGCTGATCGTTAGCGTACATTTGGAGTTCGATGAGGTCGTCGATTGGGATGGGTTGGAAGTTTTCGCAGCGATAGATTCTGAAAGATTGTGATGAGGAAGATGAATGTTAGCTACTGAAGACGTGTGGCAGTGAGGAACGTACGCGAGTTCTGTGGCGAAGGCTACGCTCATGAAGCGGATTTCTCTGAAGTCCCTATCTCCGCACCAAGCGAACTCGCTGTTTGCATCGGGAACGTTTGCGTGGAAATGCCAGTTTTGACCGCATGCCGCCGAGATAACGATTGGATAACGGCCTTCTATGATATTCTTCCATGAGGCGGGTGCTTGGTCGAGCCATGAGTCGAAGCGGCGCTGTATAGTATTATGAAGTTTGCGCAGATCCTGGTATCAAGCGCAACGTTGAGACGATTACTGAATGGGTAAGTAATTGTTAGCTGAGAAGCAGTATCAAATTGAGGTAGAAGGGGCGAAGAAGAACAATGCAAGCCTGATAGTATTCTGCCACCACTGTTGTGATGCCTGAGGTAGGCAGAATTACGCCATGGCCCGATAGCAATACGAATTGCTATCGGGTTCACGCTTAGCCCCGGTTCACTCGTTCTCCCGATAGCGATTTGTTCTGTTATCGGGGGCGACATGCCTGGGGACATAGCGCGATTTTCATATTGCATACTGAACCAATAAGGCTGGTGTCCCGATAACAAAATGTTTCATTATCGGGCGTTTCCCTGATAACGAAACATTTCGTTATCGGGAGAACGAGTGAACCGGGGCTAAGCGTGAACCCGATAGCAATCCGTATTGCTATCGGGAAGGCGCTTGAGCAGACCTAACCGGTATGCATAGTGCCATTTGGGGCCAATAAGGGAATAAACAGACAAATTTAAAGGCTCGACTTACAGAAGATTTGTGCTGTTTTTAACCGCGTCGATGCTTTGGAGGTCCTCTGGGTACCTTGCACCATTGACGGCAATGTCCTGAATACCTGCCTCGTGCATAGTAAGCGCGAGAAACATCAGCGTGATGATGTACAGGTCGTGTGGAAGTGTTGTGTCAACCTTGCGTGGAGTAGTGCGGTCTGGCTGTCCAATAACGTTTACTGGGAGGACGCTTGTCCAAACGAGCCAGATCTCTTCCTGACGGCAGCGACCGAGGTACAGCATGGAGTCCTTGGGTGCGAAGCCAAGTCTACCGTGCTTGTAGCGGAACGACTTTGCTCTGCGAAGGAGATCCAACTCAAGGGCGAAGCCTGCGTCCGGTGGAAGACGAGGGAGGAGAGCGTCGAGACCGAACGTGTTCGGAACCAATACCAGCGCGTCGAGGTACGAGTCATTTGCCTGAAACCTGAGACTAGGCTCGTCGTGAGGAAACATGTACTGGTCGTCGATCTGAACCTGTTGCAAGGAATGCATCGAATGCATTGCCTTATTGGCGGCTTGGGTGGTGTACCAGCGTTCGAGCTGTGAGAGCTTGATGCTGGACATTCTCTGCGCCTTAAGTGCTGCGACGTGATTCTCGCGAGCGCCAGGTTCCTGTGTCAGGCCGCAAAGAACGTCGTCCTGACTATAGGTGTCATCGGTCAGGAATGGTTCAACGATGTCACCTAAGTCGGGGAAAGCGTCGGCGAGGTACTCTGAGGGGCTATGCATATACAATGTTGAGTAGATTGCTTGGTGGGAAGTGGGTGTAATGAGACACTAACTGTTCCATTTGATGCGAGATTGGGCGAGTTGCTGGACAAAGCGAGGTGGCAAAGCAAGAGAGTCTGCAAGGTGTGGAAGGGTATGAGAGGATTGTGAAGGCGGCGAAGACGAAAGGGATGACTGTCGGGATGCAGTCTGAATTTATGCATGCGCCGCCAGTAAGAATATCGGCTACCTACAAGCGATGAGGCTAGTTGACAGGAACATGAGAGCCAAGCGAGATGCAGCTATAACCGGATTTCGCAAAGTTACAGACACGCGCGGAGTGTAGCAGACGAATAGTAAGAAAGGGATGGATGAGAACGAACACCGGGTGCTTGGCGCGTTCACTGTGATTGGTGTATTGAGGATTAGCGAGCGGACATTGGATCAATTTCCTGAAACATGGGTGAAGGGTTGGAGCGAGCAAGGAGCAGATGTGCCTTACAACCGAATTCGAAGTTCAGGGACACAAATTGCACGGGCTTTAGTCTCAGAGCGGCGTCGATGAATTGGGGACATCATGATGCGAACACATTGGCATTAAGATACAGTAAGAGATAAAGTGCGTGCGTATTATAAAGAGACGAGTATGTTATGCGAGATGGGTAGCGAGTAATGTAGAAATGTGGCCATGCAAGGCGGCGGACGAAACGTGCGTGCGTGTGGTGAGGAACAAAGGCGTTGGAGGAGGAAAGAACGCGAGCAGCGGGGAGGCGAGAGAAGCGACGGCGAAGCATGAACGGGGAGAACATGTATTAGACCCACTTCTTGTCAACGTAGTCCCTGTCGGTGCGTGCTTGCAAAGGTGTTGAACTGGTCATGTTGGCGGAAGGAGGTACACCAGTTGCGTTCTTGACCGATCAAATGTGAGTTCCATAGCAGAGCGAGCCACATGAGCGGAACGGACTCACCTCAACGAGTCCGCGCAAGCCCTGCCCCCGCTTACGAGGACTGCGTCGGGGCTGTTACACGTGAGAAGGAATAGTACACACAGCATGGAGGTGACTTACGCCCACAAGCTCAGTCGACTGCTCAGCAGCAGCGTTGGACACTAGAGATGGTTGTCAGAGATGCGTAGTTAGGCACAGGTTAGGCCTCGTCCACCTACCAGGTTGATCGTCATTCTCTTGATGAGAGTTATCTGCAACGGGTGTGAGCTGTCAGAAATGGATTGCGACACGTTCACGAAGTCAGGCGATCACGAAGCGTACCCCGATAGCGTTCTGTTTCGCTATCGGGGTACCCAGTAGTGCTGGTCTGCGTAACTGCCATTGCCCGATAGCGAAACAGAACACTATCGGGCAATGGGTGCCACAGCGCACCATTGCGTGGTACCCCGATAGTGTTCTGTTTCGCTATCGGGGTAGCCCCTGCACTTGTAGCGGTGTAGTGAGTTGAATGAAGACGTACCAACAAGCTCTGTGTCATCGAGCGTCATGCCTTGGTCCGCATCGTCGTGCGTGCTGCCTTGGTCCTCGTCGCCAATGGAGGTCAGTGAAGATGAGGCAACGCGATCCTCCTCGTCGTCCGTTGTGACTTGCCCAGCGGCATCCCTCCCCTCCTCTTCCTCTTCTTGTTCTCCGTCGGCATCCTGGTCCTCATCAGCATGTTCGCTAATGGGCTCTGGGGGGTCACGCATGTGGCCAGGGTGTCGCAAGGGTGCCTCTACAGGAGCCGTCGAGCCTGCGCGCGACGCAGACCCTTGTCTAGGAGCGATTGAACCAGAGCGCAACATAGGTGCATAGAGTGCTCTCGACGACCTGCGTGCGCAGGCTGGGAGACCGATCCTGACCGTGACGGAGGTGCAGCAGTGCTCCCTCGGACAGCGGATTTGCCCTCCGTGGCGTCGAAGGCGCACGCGAAGTCGGCTTGCCACTGGTCGTGCCTGTACCTGCTTCCGTCGTAGGCCGCTCTGATCTTCTCTGTTGCGTAACAGTTCCAGAGCGGTCCCTACTCCCAGATGCCCCCGGTGTGGACAGCGCCCCTTGCGCATTGATACGCGCATCCTGCAGAGACCGTCTTTTGCCTCCTCCAGATCACGCCGCTCAATCTCGTCCGCGTCAGGCTCGTCCAGGTCCATCCCGTCAGCTCGCCCATCTCCCTTCTCCAGCGCCTCAGCAAGTTGCACCATTGCTAAGCGGTCGGCCGCACTGTCATACTCGTCCTCTGACCCAGGGCCTGCCGGTGCTTCCTGTGCTCCAGAGGGGTTGCTTTGCGACGTCACCGTCGAAGCACGCTGTCTCTTCAGCGTCCGCTGCTCCTCCACGTTGCTCACCTGCCCGTCATCCGTCGTGGTCGACGGATCACCACTCTCGCGCTCAGACTCCGAATGAGTGCGCTTTTTCTTGTGCCGCGGCGTCTTCTCGCTCGAGCTGCGAGACTTGCGACGCGGTGGCGTCTTCGGCGCACTGGGCGACTTCCGCACAGCTCCCTGCGCTACTGGCCTGGGCCTCGGTTTCGCCTGCTTCACGGGCAATGTGGGTTCTGGCTCCTCAGATTCCAGTTGCGCTGGGGACGGCTGCCTCCGCCTCGTAGCTCGTTGAGGAGACCGCGCTTCTGGCGTCCCTGACGGCTCCGCCTCCGCTGGCTCCTCCGGCTGCACCAATCTCGCCTCACGTTCCTTTGCCTTCTGGATCATACATAGCCTGTGGTCAGCACACAAGTTCATCCATCTATAACACGCTCACCATCTGCCTCCGAATCTCACGTATTTTTGCCGTTCTGCCGTTGCCGCAGCTGCCGCCGGGACTCCTTACGGTTCTCCACTACAAACTGCCGATAACCACGCAAGAGCTCCACAAAAGGCAGCTCTCCGTACGTCGGCACACCATCCTTCATATGACGCATCCGGAATGCAGGTCCTTCCACAACCGAGCCAACTCCTGGATCGTTTATCTCAGCCGAAAAGAAGTCGTCGCCATGGCTAGGCCTCTCTTCCAGCAAGTCGTCGATTTCGTGGTCCAGGAGCTTCTCCATTTGTGCGTGCTCATGCCACCAGATGTTCCGCTCCACATTGAAGTGCAAAGCCTTATGGGAAGAATAGATCAGAATATCGTTCACACCACAACACAATAAATACATACCTTTCGGAGTACCTGAAGGGCATACCCCACCTCGGGCGAAATGGGCGCATTGCCGTCCGGTTTTGTTGGTAGGCGCCCGTCCGACGTGCCTGCCGAGGCAGCGGCCAGATTCTGCACACGAGTCAGCGCATCCTCCACCTCCTTCCGAGCCTCCCGCCGGTAGTTGATCACATCTCGCTGGATAATCGCGAGCTGCGACGAGGGCATCAAGATCGTCGTGTCCTCCCAAGTGCTCTCGATACCGTCCACCCAGGGAAACGCGTCGACGCCCTTCTTGAGATATTCCTGGAGAGCTTCCCCAAGGACGTGCCGAACATATGCGCCTTCCCTCGAGGCGAGCAGTTGGGGCCGGTACATGCGTATGACCTGCTCCTCCAGGAGCGCGTACCCGAGCCATTGACCAGAGATGTTCCCCCAGCTCTTGCTCGTGTATGCCTGCCAGTCGATCGGATTGCGAGCAATGAGGTTCAGAATGTACGTATCGCTCGACGCAACGATTTGTGCACGCGCCTGCCTCGCAGTGTTCAGCATCGTGTTGATTTCACTGCGGACACTCCCTGCCCAGAACACCGCCAGCGGGTATGGCTGCTCGAAACGCTTGAGGATCTCTACGTACGGCGCGATGTCGAAAGGCTGCTTCGGCTGCTTCGATTTCGTCTCTGCCTCCTCCTCCGCCTGGGCTGATGTCTGACTGCGCCGCGCAGCCCTGGACGGCGCCGCCGTGATGACCCTTGGACGTTGAGTTGTGCCAAACTCCTCGTCGTCCGCCTCGGGCTCGTCGACACCCTCGTCGTTGATGAAGTCGTCCCCCGTCGGCGCAGGGCGTCTGTTGATTGAACGAGCCCAAACCTCCGGGTCGACAGTGTCTGGGTCATCCTCCTCAAGCGCAGAGTTGGTGACGTTCGCCAACGCGCATTGCGTGATATCGGTATTCTTCAGCATGCGCTGAGGTGGTGTGTACCGACAGCCAGGGCCCACACTCCTCTGCAGAGTGTCCAGCACCTCCGGCCATCCCCATAGTCGCTCGAACAGCTTGTCCTGAGCCTCCTCAATCTTCGACCTCGCGATGCACGACCCACGCAGCGTCAACGACTTGAACAAGGCAAGTGTGAGGTCCTTGACACCATGTCCTCTGGTGTTGTGGTTCGAATACAGCATCAACGGCGCGAACCACATGACGACCTGTACCCATTTGTCAGCGTTGATTCATATGTGCATCAGTCGGAAGCTAAAGGCTGCGGGCGCGTTCCCCGATAGCAAAACGTCTCGCTATCGGGCACTCGCCCACAACAAGGATACCCCGATAACGAAACGTCTCGCTATCGGGCACTCGCCCACAACAAGCATACCCCGATAGCGAAACGTCTCGCTATCGGGTAGGGGGGTTCACCACCTCCCCCGATAACAAAACGTTTTGTTATCGGGTAGAGCTATTCGCCCCCTCCCCCGATAGCGGGACGTTTCGCTATCGGGGTATGCTTGTTGTGGGCGAGTGCCCGATAGCGAGACGTTTCGCTATCGGGTCACTCGCCACCCAACCTATCGCCCAACACACCAACGTAGCAGAGGACGCATTGCCCGATAACAAAACGAATTGTTATCGGGCAATACGTGGGTGGCTGCTTACCTCCTGGAGCCCTTCCTTGCTCTTCGACAACCTCTTGTACGCCTCCTCCAGCGGAATCCTCGTCGCCATCGGCCACGGCGTGTAGTCTGCAGTACGCACGCCGAGCAGGACCAACGCCCGCCACGCATACGTGTCGTACCGGTTCCTACTCTCCACGTCCTCCTTTGGGAAACGCTTCGCCTCGTTCGCAAACTCCGCCGCAACCGTCTTCGCGTAATTCCTCAGGCACTCGTCGTACTTCCAGTTGCCGACCGTGCCTGCGTAGATGTAGTACGAGGGCCGGATTGTCTTCTTGTACGAATCGTCCACGTACTCCATCATCTTCGTCGTCAGCGCATCTCGCGCAGGCACACCAACAGCACTCCGGCAAAGAGCAAGAAGCTCAGCCAACTTCGCGCGCGCCGCCGCCATCGCCTCAATCTGGGGCCCAAGCTGCTCCTCCTCCTCCTTGTGCATCTCCACCACATTCTTCCACACCTTGTGCTCAAGCGTGTACTCGTAGTCCTTGATCAGCCCCTCAATACGGGCGTGGTCGTGCTTCGTGAGCTCCTCCACCTGGTCAATCTCCGTGAACTCCCCAAGCGCTATACGCTGCTCCGCCGTCATCCCCTGCCGAAGCATGTGCAGCTTCGCACTCGTCTTCGCCACCGCCATCGTCGCTTTCTCCTCCTCGTGCATCACGCTCAGCACCTCCTTGTACGTCCATCGCGACTCTATCGGACGCAGCATAAGCTCCTGCACGTCGAACATGTGCTTCGCAGCTCGCCAGTACAGCTAATCAACCTCTTCAGTAACTATTCCTCTCCAGCTGGTTGGTCACTCACCTCTCCTGGCGTCTGCATGATGTTCTTCGTCATCCACCTCGTGGAGGTCACGTCCAACGCCGGGTAGTACTCGCGATACGCCAGGTACGTCAGCAGGAACTCAAGCGTCACCGTATGCCCCACCAGCTTCTGGATCGTTGGCGGCTGCGTACTCGTGATCTTCACCATCCGGGCCTGCCACGCCCTCTCAAGCTCCTTCTTGCTTCGCTTCTCGTTCTCCTCGTACAACGACCTCTCCTGCCGCAGCTCTTCCAACTTACCTTCAAGCCGCTCAACCTTCCGCTTGACTCGCCCTAGAAACTGCACAGCACGCGCACTCCGAAGCTCAGAGAGAGACCGCTCCGCATTATCCACCTCCATCGGCTCCTCCTCCACACAGTCCTCCGGCAAAAACGTCACCTCCGGAATCTCCTCGTACTGCGGCACCCCATCAACAACCTCAACCTCAGCAAGCTCCATCGCCGGCAGAAGCTCAGCTTTCACCAACGCAATCTCCTTCTTCAGGAGCTCACCACCCTGCTTCAGCACATCGTGCGTGTCCTGCATCTTCTTGTACGTCCGGCAGATCGTAATCAACGCCTCCTCAGGCGTCTCCCGAAGTCGCACTTCATGCTTGTTCGCCGCCAGCGCAGTCCGCGTCTCGTCCGTCAAATCCTCTATCAAATTCATTCACATGTAAGTAAAAGTGAAATTCCAAACCAAGTTTTGTTAACTTACCTTCCGCATACACACCAATCAGCCACTTCCCCTTGTACTTACCAAACGTCTTCACTCGACGCACATTCTCCTCCTCCGCCTCAATAAGCGCCCGCGTCTCTTCAGCCTGCTTCTCCCACTCCGCGCCCCGCAGCTCCAGCTCCTCCTCGTCTGCCTTCCGGATAACATCCCGGATATGCTCACCCAGCGCCCGTAACTCCACCAACTTCTGCGCAGACTTCTTCAGCGTGTCCTTGTCAATCGACGCCCTGATCGCGGAGACAGCAGCATGGCGATGCTGCCCCCCCAACGCCTCCAATCGTTTCGGCACGCTCTTCAGGCAGTCGAGGAGGTACGGGTACGTGTCGATTTTCGTCGTGAAGTCCTTCACCAGCTGAGTACCCCCTTGCTTCCCCCGCCCTCCCTTCGAGCCCATTCCCCCGCCCCCTCGTCCTCGTCCTCCTCCTCGCTTTCGGTGAATTGCGCCTTGGCCTTGGCTTTTTCCTTGGCCTTGGCCTTGGCCTTGACCTTCGGAGCCTCCTGCTCCTTCAGCAACGTTTTCGAAATCATCACCGGGATGAACGTCGTCTTGTCAAATCGTCGCAAGCCCTCATCCACATGCTGTCCTTTAGTTCCTCCACAGCCCGCGCGTTGATCGCACGGTTGTTCACCGCACCGAACGAAAGTGCCGGTTTGCTCAAGATGTCAAGCCACGCAAAGCCCAGGAATGCCCGTTCAATGCTTCCCTGCAGTTGCTGCGACGCACCAATCGCAACCGATGCGTCCTCCGCGTCGATGGACTCGATCCGTTCCTCTACAGCAGCGTAGTCCTTCTGACTGGCTTCAGCCGCAGCCAAGGACTCTTCCTAAGCACATATCCTTCAGCTGCAATCGTAACACATACACTGCCGCGCACCTTAAGCCTTGCTCTCTCCTCTTTTTTCATCTTGCGGTTGGCCGCCGCCTGCGCACGCGTCAGCTTCTTCAACTCCATCTCGTCCTTCTCCTCCTGCGTCAACTCCTTCTTCTTCCCAGCTCCCTTGCTCCCTTGAGGTGCCATTGCTAGTTGTTGTTGTTATAGTCGAGTTTGTGTTGGTAGTAGTAGTAGTAGTGGTTGAGAAAGAGCGTAATCTGATCGTCTGGCGTCTGCCTGCGTGCAAAATCAAACTCAGATTGATTGCCGCCGTGCTACCCCACGTGAGCGTCTCAGTTTTATTCAATGCATGACTCCCCGATAGCGCGACGTTTCACTATCGGGTGTATAGTCACAACTCCCCGATAGTGAAACGTCTCACTATCGGGGAGTTGTGACTATACACCCGATAGTGAAACGTCGCGCTATCGGGGAGTCATGACTATACACCCGATAGTGAAACGTCGCGCTATCGGGGAGTCATGACTATACACCCGATAGTGAAACGTCGCGCTATCGGGGAGTCATGACTATACCCCGATAGTGATACATTTCACTATCGGGCAAGGGACGTCTATCTCGCCTTCATGGGCAGGTTAGGCTTGGGGTGAACTCAGCTGTTTGTGGATTGCTCAATACCACTCATTCTTCCATCTCATGTTCTCCCTCTCCAGACCTCTGTTCCACATTGTCATGACAAACACGCATACACTAGTCTACCAAAAGTGAGAAAGACAGGCTATGTACTGTTCGTACGTCCAGTTCATCATCTCCGCACGCTCATGGATGTCAAGTACCTTCGGCTCCTCAGAGCAATACAAATACACCCCAACCAACGGCTCACCTCCCACAGACGGTCGAAGACACACTCGCGTGTACCCATCACATCGCTCAAGCTTCACAACATAGTACAGGTCCTCCCCCGTACCATCAGGGCGCGGAACCCACGTCCTCCCAACTCGGTCCCTCTGTCGCTCAAGGTGCCTCACAGTCCCCTCGTACCCGTCAGGTCCAGGCGTCACATACACCCGGATCTTCCTCAGATTCGGACGCGGCAGCTCCAAACGCACAGGCGGTCGGTTCTCCTTCGAACCTCAAACTCTTCTCAGCACTGAAGTCCCAATGCAATCAAAATATAACTCACCGTCCTCGTCCTCGTCCTCGTCCTCGTCCTCCTCCTCCCCCTCAGAATCCCATCCAGAAACTTCGTCATCCTCCTCCTCCTCGTCCTCATCCTCGTACCCATCTTCTTCCTCATCCACATCTTCATTCTCCTCATCATCATCAATCTCCTCCTCAAACAACCGCGCAGGTGTAACAGTCTCGTCTAAGCACACAATCCACATGTCAGTTCACATCACCGTTCACTCATGCAGAAGCACTCACCACTTCCATCACTCCACACACTACCAGCGTCTGTCCCAACACACAGACGCTCAATCTCCTCCGCAACCGTGGATACGTCCATGCCGTTCATCGCGAGCTGCACGTTAGAGGACAGAGGGCTAGTTACATTCCTCCCGTACTCAAACCAACATTATATATACCCTTCTGCATGCTAAGCGAACTCATCTCGGTCTCTTCAAGAATTCTGACAGCTTCGTGATGGATCAACTTCACAGTTGCATTAAACCGCTCAAAATGACATATTATTTACATAACACCCCCATCACAGTGTCACACACTTGTACCCCCCTCGCAACAATATCACAAATTCCCACGCTGCGTTACAGATCATAGTTCTCCGCTTCATGCCCAAAATCTCGTTTTATTCACAAAAACACAGTCGCCCTACTTATATTCCACCACTCATCACATCATGTCTCCCTCCCATACATGCTTGGCCTGCATGCCAACGGCATCACAGTACACTGCGCACAAACGACATCACACATACACTACATACATCAAAACCAAGCCTAACCTCACAAGGCGTGGTGGCGTAGTGGTACCAGCACCGGACCTTGCACCCACTGCAGTGCAAGGCGTTCGGTTCGATCCCGGCTCACGCCACACAAACAACGCCGATATACTCGCTGGCTTCAAGCATTCCCTGCAACGTAACCCGTTACAGGTAATGCTTGTAGCAAGCATGTTTTTCTTACCAGCCCTCGCCCCTCCCCGATAGCGCAACGTTTTCTTATCGGAGTACCACCCCTCCTCCCAGCAGCCCGATAGTGCGGTAATTCGCTATCGGGGATCACCAGCCTGCCAATCTTTCACCACTACTGCGCAAAAGCAATACCCACATACACTACATAGATCAAAACCATCCCTAACCTCACAAGGCGTAGTGGCGTAGTGGTTATCGCACCGGACCTTGCACCCCCTCCAGTGCAGGGCGTTCGGTTCGATCCCCACGCACGCCACACGCCGATATACTCGCTGGCTTCAAGCATTCCCTGCAACGTAACCCGTTACAGGTAATGCTTGTAGCAAGCATGTTTTTCTACCACCCCTTGCTCCTCCCCCGATAGCGCAACGTTTTGTTATCGGGAGAGTCTCACTGCCCGCCATTATCCCGATAGCGTTCTAATTCACTATCGGGAGAATCACCAACCTGCCATTTCCCCGATAGCACACCATTTTCTTATCGGGCAACATGTCTCTCCCCTGCTACTCAGCTTCGAAATAGTGGTCAACCTCCTCATTGGGGATTTGGAGGTGGTACTCAAATTGTGCCTCTTTGGACCTCAAATATTGACCTTCGCTTTTTAACGCCCCTTGACCCTTATAAAATTGACTGTTGTTTTTTAAGGCCCTCCGGGCCCTCAAAAACAGAGGCTGAACCTCAGGCTGAACCTTACCAGGGTAGTTCTTTAAGGTATAATGCGGAAGACGGAGGAGTAGTACTGTAAAAGCGATGAAAGATGAGGACAGGAAGCGAATGTTGACGCTTTGGATAAGGGAATTATTTGCTATTGAATGAAGACTCTGCAGTGTTTTCCGATAAGCGATGTTCACGCTATCGGATTAAGTCCGATAAGGAGACTTTGTGTTATCGGAGACACGGACGAACGTATGTGAAAATAAGGGAACGCTGGTGAGTCCGATAACAAGATTTTGTGTTATCGGAAACAATGCCAAAGCATGAAAGTCGCGGCACTCCCAACATTCACCAATAAGATCCGTACACGGACGTTTCTCCGATAACGCAAATGCGCGTTATCGGAGGACATGGGTGTGAATGAGAAATTGTTGAAGAGACGTACCTCGGACATTTTCTGGCCGTAGTGAAAGTTGATTGAAGCGTTGGCGGAAGTGAGGAGCTGATTGAACTTGTCGCGTGGCCACTTTGTTAGATTCATGACAAGAACCGAGCGCTTATCCTGAGTTCCGAAGTTGACGAGGTTGTTGAGGTAAGGCAACGAGCCACGGAGGATGACGGCGGAGAGGCCGAAGTAGTCCATGAGAGTGCGAGTGATGACGCGGACGTTGCCGGTTTGACCGTAGTTTGCGCAGCGCTCGAGCATTGCAGTCATCTCTACGAGGTAGCAATGTTTCATGCTTAGATCTGCGAGAACAGCTTGTTGAGCTCTTGCGTTTTCGTCGTCGTCGTCGAGGTCCAGGTGAGCGCCTGGTGGTGGAATGTCTGCGATGGCTGAACTCATTTGGCGGAAAAGGGCTTCCATGGCTGAAGCGATTGGATAGGAGGTCCAGAGGTAGAGGTTTGGATAAGCCTGTAAGAATATGTGATGAGCAAATGCAGGATGTAAGGGATGAGGAGAGAGATGAGTACGGCGGGACGAAGGATGACGAGATGTTTTGTGAGCTCTGTTATAACGGAGGGATGGCCCCAAGCGTTGCAGAGTGGCAGGACGAGTTGGTTGAAGAGATCCCTAGATGAAGTAAGCGGATGAGTTGAGATGGAGGGCATGTGAATGGGAGGCATTGAAGGAGCGTACTCAGCGGTACGGGAGTCGTCGTGAATTGCTGCGAGGTCGACGTGGTAGACGTTTTCCAAGCGAATGTTTGTGTTGAGGGCAGCGTCAGCGAGTTTTGCCTTTAGCCTTGTGAAAGGGAGGCCGTAATCTTCCAGCCGCTGAGTGAGTTTTGCGGACTTTTCTTTTTCCTTGGTGGATGTTGCGAATGGAGCAGCGCCGAAAGCGGTTACCTGAGCGAGCTGAGCGTCGTGTGAAGAAGTGCGGAATCGGATGCGATGGAAAGCGGTGTTGTAAGCTTGACTGGAGCAACCAATGACGGGCTGAGCGAGTGGAGCATCGTTGTCGAAGTTGTTGTTGTTGTTGTTGTTGTTGTTGAGACCGATAGTGCGAGATATCCTGCGTAGGATTGGGTAGAATGGGACCGGAAGTTTTTCTGCCTGGTAGTGGCCGACGGAACCGAGGAAAGCCTGTGGGAAGAACTGGATGCCAGCGGCGGTTGGAGCGAGATTGTTGTCTACATCCATGTCGTCTTCTCCTGCGAAGCCTTGGAGGAATTCGTTTACTGTGCGGAGGTTGAACAGGGAGGGGCAGGGGTCTTCGTCGTGGATGATGTTGAAGGAGTGGCGATGGAGGCGGGTACCGTCAGTGCGGTATACTGGAATTTCGTCACCTGTAGCCTCGTGATAGAGGGGGAAGTGTTCTAGGTTGACCTGTTCGCGAAGTTCTGGATCCCAGTGGTCGTAGATTGGCTGATCGTTAGCGTACATTTGGAGTTCGATGAGGTCGTCTATTGGGATTGGTTGGAAGTTTTCGCATCGATAGATTCTAGAAGATTGTGATGAGGAAGATGAATGTTAGCTACTGAAGACGTGTGGGGGTGAGGAACGTACGCGAGTTCTGTGGCGAAGGCTACGCTCATGAAGCGGATTTCGCTGAAGTCCCTATCTCCGCACCAAGCGAACTCGCTGTTTGCATCGGGAATGTTTGTGTGGAAATGCCAATTTTGACCGCATGCAGCTGAGATGACGATGGGATACCTGCCTTGAATGATGTCCTTCCACGAGTCGGGTGCCTGGAGAAGCCACGAGTCGAAACGTTCTTGTATCCTGCGGTGGAGTTTGCGTAGGTCTCTGTAACCGAGGACTACGTTGAGACGGTTCCTGTGTGAGGGAGCAGAGTCAGCGGGGGAGGCCATAGTAATACGGGGGATAACGGCGACAACTAAACCAAGGTCCCCGAAACGGAC
>JABYQR010000527.1:0-22879 GCA_022592445.1 Cytidiella melzeri | reverse complement strand
TCATCGACATTATTTCATCAAAGAATTAGCAAGAGTCGATGACCGGAATTTTGTGATGCCTGTTAAATGGATTACCGTCAATGGGGAGGTACACGCAGAGGCTTATCCTGTCACTTATGATTCCCAGGCGAGCAACTGCAATACTTCCTTGCACTTGCTCTGATACTGATTATTGTCTGGAAGGCAAAACTATTTTTCTGTTTGCAGACCCAAGTGTGGTACGGGTTCGAGCAAGCAAGCTGCGTGAAAATATTCTCGACCTGAAAAATGAGTTTCAGAAAGTGACTTTTCTACGTGCGTATATTCTGTGCATACTCCACTGGCAGGCTCAAGAAAGAATGTGCTTGCTAGAGTCATCCTTGTTTCCATGGACATCAGAAACAGTAAATCCTCTGCGCATCAAAGCCGATGGCCGGCCAATGTTTCGATTGCGTGCAATGCCCTGGAGCGACGATGTTTCAGGCAATGTCAGTAAACAATACAATGCACATACCAACGTCTACATCCAGAACACCTGTATCCCTCACAAGAAACTTGCCCAGGAGTTTTCCGTTCGGTTTGTATCCACCTCAACCTTTGCATCGTCGTCTGAACAACTGGCCGGCGTATCAAGTGATTTGTAAGTGACAACCACCAGACGACAACACTTGCTTGCTGATCTAGTGTGCATGCAACTTGCAGTACTGATGATGCCTGGCATGATGCGTATGATTGCCAACTGGGGCAGGATGTCATCTTTCAAATCACCGAACATCTTCTTCCTGCAGACAACCCGCAACAATCAGAGGATTGTTCGCACATTGGGGTCAAAGGCAACCGGAACTGCCGTCGTGATACAGTCGGAGGGGCAGATGCTGAAAAAGAGACTGACGAAGGGTACGAGGCCTTGTACCATGTAAGTACGCCATAACTCGGTGGCACAGTTTCAGGAGCGAATGCTCATAAGCGCACTGGATGATTTCTAGCCCGGAACTCCCCGCAATGCGGACGATACAGCATGTGTAATTCGTGAACAGCTTCGAGTCGCATGCCGGGGTAACAAGGATGCAGTACAGAGCATCCAGACGCGGACAGGCGTCAAAGACAAGCTTGCACAGTTTTGGGTTGAGCATCTTCTTGCCTCGGCCCGTGAACAACAGGATCATCTACTGAAAGACCCTCCAACTCGGGATTCACGGCTGAACAATAAGGGACTTAAAGGCGATGCTCGAAAGGCAGTCAGGCTTGAGGTCATAGACACAATCCAGGACTCACTCTGGAATTGGTTCGTTGATTTGCCCCCGGAGGCAGACAGCGGCCAGCGGCCCAGGGATTTGATTCCAGGATTCCACTACAACATACTGTTGAGTCGTCGAGGTGCTCGTCTGTTCCACAAGTGATTTATTTGTCCGACGCCTGCTGACAACATGATCCCAGGAATTGACCCACACCGTGACACGGCCGTCGAAATCCTTCACTCATTCCTGCTCGGAAACGACAAATATGTCTGGCATGAAACCAGCAGTCCGTGGGATAAGAAGAAGGAGGAATTATTTGCTGTTCGTCTACAGGCAACTGACATCGACGGACTGAGCATCGCCCCGCCCAGAGCAAAGTATTTGGTGCAATACAAGAATTCCCTCATTGGGAAGCACTTCAAATGCCTTCAACAACTAGCCGTCTTTCATCTTTCGGACTTATGCACTGACACAATCTTCAATGTATGGAAGGCTACCGGGGAACTTGGGGCGCATCTCTGGATCCCGGAAATTGCGGATATGGAACAATATCTTGTGTGTACCGTAATCTGCCTTCATAGTGATTTGACAAACCGCTCACCTCAATATAGACTGACCTCGACATTTTGATTGGCAACCTACTCGACGCATGGGCGATGTTTGACCCGCGGCGTATAATTACAAAGGCTAAGCTGCATATCCTCACACATCTGGTTAACAACATACGTCGCTTCGGCCCCGCAATTCTGTATTCAACCGAGGTCTTTGAATGCTGGAATGCCGTCTTCCGGATGTGTAGCATTCTATCAAATCACCTGGCACCCAGTCGAGATATTGCTACAACCTTGGGGGGCATGGAGCGCTTTAAACACCAAGTAAGTGGCGGCTGGTGGAAAGATGGAAAGGGAGGGTACATTCGCGCCGGTAAAAATGTCCGAGAATTCTTACGGTGCAGCCCGGAGCTACAGCGTCGGCTGGGTTGGGCTGATACTTCAAACGTTGAAGCCGGTACGATCTGCACAAGCATGGCATCCACAAACTGATGTTATAAAGCAGGTATTATACATCTTGCACCCGCTCGCAAGCGGCAATCATGGACATGGGGCGAGCTCTTTCAAGTGGCTGGCTCTCACACGGTGGTAACCGGAGCCAGCATTGAACTAGACGAACAGCGCGAAGGTCCCTGGATCCAGGGGAAGGCAGTTATTTCGCAGTCGCACGACATCTGTAAGGAGAACTCTTGGGTGTTTTTCAACTTCGATGAGGTACTTGAATACCTGTTTCCCGCCAGTCGTGAAGGCCGTTGACACGATATCGGCCTAGAACGCGCACGCAGGGAGAATTCTCAGAATAGCGCAGCACGCGGACGCAAATGGCTCACCAGACAAAGCGATGGTACTGGTAGAACATTTCGACGTGTTCGATCATCGAGACGAGCATTTCAACATGCCTATATTAAGCCGCTCGCAAAAAGTCTATGCAGTAAATCCCAAGGTAAGTTACAGTAACCAATGTTTGCTTACAGCAATGCTCACCGATTCAACAGTCAATTCAGTTCATCTTCAATGCTCAGCACGATTGCAGAACCGGGCGATGCGAACTGGCCGACTCAGACAAAGTTGTCATACAAGAACGGCTGAGAACAAAAATTTCAGTAAAATCAGTTGTGCATCGCGATGATGGCCGCTACATACTGAATATGCACGCCCTACACAATGCCCATCTGGTTCGTTCGATCCTTCCGCGCAGCCTGACAACGCCCGTTCCTTTAGTCCCAGATCGGGAAGCATTTCACCGGCAGATAGCAGAAGGTTTACGAGTCAGCGGTCCGGCGAAGAGAGCAGAGACACAGGCAAAGGCAAAGAATACAAGAGAGAAGAAGAAGCAGGCAGCGATGACGCTGCCTGCAGCACCGGGTCCGTCGGAGGTTGGCCGGTTGGCCGAGGGTGATGTAGCTTAACTGAAGCCACTGTGAAAATAATATTGTCCATGGATCTTGAAGTCAGTGACGGAGGACGTCGATCGGGAGCTCCCAGGAGAGCCAGTGAATTGCGCAAAGAGATCAGTGCTGCGATCTCGCTTGACGCTCTGAGGGATGGCCATGTATGTTGCTATTTGGCAGCCCCGCATCTCATTGCTGGATATCAACGGGTCAGCCGAGCAATTTGGTGGTGTAGCTACGACCTCGCTCGAGGGTGATTTTATCTCATGGTTCGCCTCCTGGTGCCATCGCACTTTCTGAGACTCAACAGTGTACGTCGCACACACGCTATTCAGCCGAGCAGTCCAAAAAAAACCAACAATCGCATCCTGCACTTTTAACGAGACAGAAAAAGTCATACATCATATCATCCGAAACGCTACGTTCATCATCCTCTCCTGTCGACACCGTGAACTATCACACTTCTCCCGGTCCACTGTGTCAACCGTCATGTTAGTACTAACTAGGCGAAAGAGCACTAGTAACTCACTGGGAACGTGTATATCGATGGACTCGGGAGTGTGTGAAAACTGGGGTTCATCGCCTTTTGGTGGGTGTTCTAATTTTGCTACGGAAAGAAGATCATTTTGAATGGTTTTCAACATCAAGTACAAGATCGAATCAATTCTGAGACTCACTGTTTTGTGTTCCGCCTCCGCACCGCGCCCTGCCAGGACACCCACTTTGCCTGCTTCACCGAGGCTTCTTAGGCGTCAGATCTGTAGAAAATTCCTCATTCAGATCAGGCTTCTTTGTCTCCTTCCCAGGCCTCTGAGGCTCTTCAGACTTCGCAGGCTGTCCAGGATCCGCAGGGTCCGGTCGAAATTCATAATTTACTTCTCCAGCTGTGATTTTAGGCCGAGGCATTTCAACTGTCTTACTTAATCCGAGCTTATTCATGAGTCGTTTTAGTTTACCAGGCTTCTGAGCCGCAGATTGGATCGTGTTTGCAGGTTGCCACTCAGGCGGTGCCCCTGTAGCGGAGTAAGGAGCCGCGTGCGGCATCCCGCCATACGGAAAACCAGACGCCGCAGTTTGCGGCATTGGCATAGCAGCAGGGTTACCAGGATGATAAGGCAACATAAAACCACCGGGATACCGATCATACTCCGCACCCGATGAAGTAACACCAGACCCCGATGTATCAGGCACCGGCATGCCTTGGCCAGGCCGCCAGCCACTCCGGCGAGAGAGTAGCTCTACAGACTGTACAAGTGGTTCGCGGGGAAGGCTGGAGAAAGCCAAGTCAATGCTCCGTGGGACATTCATGAACATATTCAGCTTACAGAGTGCCGACGCCGTCATCCACCTGGGCAGCAGTCGTGGTAGATTCGTAGGATGGGTCGTCCGAAGACACGGTGTGAGAATCGAGGGGTGCACACACAGCGGGACCCACGCTAGCGAGTAACGCGAGTACGATGGTGGTGGAGTAGCGCATGATTGAAGAGTGAGAAAGGGACTGAAGGTACGGGATTTTTTTGATGGGTTTGGGCGTAGGTATGGACGTGGAAAGTGGGAGAAGGAAAATAAGCAAGCTGAGCTACAATACGTGTCAGCCTTAGGATCGCATGAGTAGATGAATATGGTGCGCACCAACCAGTGCTAGCTTGCGTGAGTGGGATGGAACGAAGGGATGCTCTCAGAGCTGTGGGGGGGACAAAAGTGGGTTGGCAGCGCAAGTTTTTATGTGTGCTGGAACATGATACGCCCCTTGCTGTAGCCAAGACCGCACTCGTGAAAAAATTCCAAAAGATGGTAGCGTAGCAGCCAGACTCTGATAGGCGCTACCGAGGCGATGAGCACCGCGTTCCACTGTCTCTCGATTGTGCTCGTGGCCGTGCATCAGGCGTCAGGCGTTGTCGAGCATGACACTGCCCCACCAGAGCATCGCACTTGCTGGCACTACTCTCAACTAGCGAGCAGAGCATCGCTGGCACTGCTCTCAACTAGCTCGACAGAGATAGAGAACAGCAGGTCTCTTTGTAAAAGTTGCCAACCTGCTGTCTCGATGGTATATTATGCGTCCACTGTTCACAATCTCGCACATCACTCTGGCCTTACCTCTTATAATCGCCACTCCCCCGTCCACAGCCATCCACGCATACTCATTCTCCTCGTTCGACTACTCCGGCCGCGCATCGTCATCCGCACCGCTCGTCGTCGTCCTCACGTTATTCTGAGCCCTACTTGCAGTCTCATCAGACCCCTGCAGCCGATACCAGCCCAACCACGCAAAGCGCGACACGAATCCTGTGATCTTCCAGCCTTTGTCTTCCTCGGGAGGGCAACCGAAGCCGTACGTTGTCTACTCCCCCTGTCGCCTGGCAAGTCTGGAGGAGCTCGCACTACACCTACTGGAGGGTACTCCCCGAGCGTGTCAGAATTGCCCTCGAGCTTGCCCTCGCATAGCGAACCGCCTATGTGTGTCTTACGTTGAAAAAAAGGTGAAAGTAAGAACCTAAGCTCTTTTACTCCGCCCATTTCAACGGTGTAAAAGGTTTGATTGTTTCGTTGTTTTGCTGTGATTTTTTCTTCCGTGGCCGCTGGACCTTGTAACCGTAAGAATCTCCACGAATCGCGCTCTCGAGGTCTTTTGTGGTCTCCATATGTGTGGCAGCCCAGCCCTTCAGGCGAGACGACAGACAGTGAACGACGGTTGTTCGGGAAACATTCGTCAGTTGGGGGGAGGAGGCATATGTAATTAAGTGTTAGCCATGCTAGCGCAAGAATGGACGTACGTCTTGCTGTGCGCACTGTATGAATTTCACCTTTGCATACATCTTTCTCTGTTTGCCCTGGTGTAGTTATTTTCATGGTCGCTCACCGTTCGTACGTTAGTATCGTTCAAAACTGGAAATACGATTGGACAAAGTTGGCGGATAACCCCACCTTTGCTGATGACAAGGAGATTTAGTCGCGCAGCCTACTCGATGTCAAGGTTTCGAAAAATACAATACTGTTGTAGAACCCCTTTTGCAAACGGGTACGCTGTTGCAAATCAGCCTCCAGCCTCAATCACACCTTGTTTTTTGTACCGGTAAAAGATGTATTATATAGAATTTTCCTCAACCAATATGTACATGTACTTTTTGTAATATTCGAGGGAGGGATGCAGGCTACCGAGTGTTACCGGTGTGTTTTCGGCCGTCTTGTGCACGCATATCTGACCATATCTGACAAGATCCCAAAGATCCCAGCGAGCGGTGAGCACAAAAACCTGGAATCTACCTCGCCTACACCACCGCTTCATTTCCATAAGCTTCAACTTATTGTCAGAGATGCGAGTGAGCTTGGGAGGGGAAAATTCTGAATTGTCGTGACAAAAGGCGCAAGCAGAGTGACAAGGGGTTCAAACTCCGATTAGTGTAATATACATGGCGACCAATGACGCAGACTCGACTGTGAAGATTTGTGTATAAATTCACTCCTTTGCTGTACATACTCGTATAATTTTCTAGCTACGTTCGTCTCTCACGCGATGTAAATGTAGCTTCGTCTACTTCGACTCAACCTCTGTACAAGGGCGCTTCGTGACAAGCCGAGCGGTGATTGAACTTGCCGTGTGACAATAGCATCAATTTGTGACTCAAAACGGGTACGCTTTTGCAAAACCTGACTCTCGACGACGGCAACGTTCCGCTCGTTGTATTACACGATTTCTCATCCTTCAAACCTCCGGATATCATACATGAGATGGTCCTCTAGGAAATAAAGAAAAAATTGTAATTTTTGGGCCAACACTCATGTGCCCACACTTTTTTCAATACGCTCGAAGCAAATAAATTTGCAAAGCTGGTTCTACAACAGTACTATCATTCATGCGGTGTTCGTAAAAACCCGGTGCTCAGCACATTGCGCTGAGAGCTCCCGCCTAAATCTGTCAAAAAGTACATAGAATTATACCTGTGCATCTTGATAGTATGCTGTATTAAATTCACGCTTTTTAGGGAGGAACAGCGAGCTGCGGCAGGATGCCGACGAGGGGTAGAAGAGAGAAGGGGTGTTCGTAAAAACGTCACGGTTGGTCACACCGGCATGAGGTCGGCATATTGTCACTCCAACACGACTTACCATATGTAGTATCACCATCAGCTGAGCTCATCAGCGAGAGCAGTGTTCGTAAAAAGTGTGTTTGGGTAGATTACCATGTGTATTACAAGGATGTGCTACTGTATTCAATTATATAAAAGAATACTGAACACTTCGACGTGAATCAAGAAAGAAGGGGCCTCAAAGCAGTGGCTAGAAGTCGCGGCAAGCAGGTACCAGACGCAAAACGCAAACGCGATGTTGCGACGAGGCTGCGATACGCCTCTTAGCGGAGTTTAAACTGCGCTCGGTCTCAAAGTCACGCATGTCTCGATATTGTTCGTAAAAACTACTCTACACATGTACACAGACCAATCGGGCTGCTGGAGCAGCTTTCAATGCAATATTAGTCACTTTGCTTCTGCAAGATGGTCATAAAATATGCAGTACATCAGTCAGAATCTCTATCCATCAATCTGAGTAAAGTACAGAAACTCACTGCTTTGTCTCTACCGACTTCATCCCTCGCATTTATACTACTTTTCTTACACCAAAATAATGCTATAGTCGTCCTTTATTGCTCACAGTATACTTAGAATATTCGGACGTGCGCGAGTATCGAAAGTACTAGTGTTCGTAAAAACAGGCGTTTACGAACACTGCATCAACGATAGTAGTGTGTGATGGATGGCTTAGCTACTAGCTACAACTTTTTGCGGCCTCGTTTGATAGCACCATTCGCCTCCTCTGCTGCCTTTACGTTTGTAGCCTTCCCTCTTCTTATTAGTATAGCGGTAGGAGGTTGTATGTGTTCGGCGCGAAGAGGATCGGTACCGATATCGCCCGGATTGTCAGCCTGAACAAGGAGTTGCCTTATACAGATGTCACGTGCAAGCACGGGAACTCGGCTCGGAGACGTGCGAGATTACGATCCTGCCACGTGAGGGGCGGTTCACCACGACAGTTCGAGACATCAAACACCAACGTCGCCACCACCACTCTTGAACTCTCGCCAGTGAATCCATTCGCTGTGTTGAGTGATATCTCTTGAACTCTCGCCAGTGAATCCATTCGCCGGCACCACCACTCTTGATCTCTCGCCAGAGGCGTGGCAGGACCAAAGGTTCGACTCGCACGGAGTGAGACACTGAGCAACTGACGATAACTATTGTGAAATGATCAGTACAGTGTAAGTTCTATGTACTACATCAATGAACACCATACGACTCCTTTTGCTTCTCAGCTTGCAGCTCTCGCGGCGGCCCAATGATACCGTACTTTGCCTTGGTAGATCAGAGAGACGGAGCCGGAGGGGTCATAGGGCATGATAAAGTTGCCCGGGATGGACTAGGATCTACTTCCAAGATCATCCGGTCGAGCTGGCAGGTGAGCCTGTTCAAAACAGATTGTACTTTCTGTGCTCGTGAGATGTCTGCACTGAGATGTTGTGCCAGGTGAGCATCGCATAGCCATTCTGCCATCTGGTTGAGGCGAGGTGCCACCTTCTCGAGGTCATGAAGGGTGCGCAAAATTGTTTGTTCATTTAGCGCTTGCTTATTGGTTCGCTACAGCTTGTAAAGTCCAGGTTGGGTCGAGGGCCTCGTGCTGATAGGGTATCGTCATCAGCGTTGTCGGTGTCGTCATTGTCCGGACCTGGTGTCACAAACCCAGAGTGCTCCCTGTCAGCAAGATCAGATGCGCCATCCGAGGTGAGTTCATCGGCAATCCTCCTTCCGATGACATTTAAGTCATGCCCTTCCAGTTGCTCAGACCCCAGTTGAGGATTTTCGGAGTCAGCACCTTCACGGAGGAAATCATTGATTGCGATTGAAGCTTGCGTGACGGGATCCAACGCGGATATCGGTGGAGCTGCCACTTCTATTGGAAGGGCTTGAGCACGGCTGCGACACTGCAGAAGGTATGCCTCTTCCTCAGAGTTTGGCACCCATGACCGCAAGTAAGGAAGCTGAAGGCCTTGTCTCCAAAGCAGTTTTGTCTGCACTGACACGGAGACAGGGCTCGACGTGACAAACAGGGACACGATGTGGATGACGACAAGGAGGTGGTGGCAGGCGTGAAGCACAATGCGTTCACCAGCTATCAAACTTATGCAGAAAGCTAGCCCAGTAAAGACCAAGTTAGTATTGTGACTACCAGCTATGTAGTACAAGAGGGGGTTGCTTACCTAGCCCAGTAAAGACCAAGAGGTCGAGATGGGGGCTAGGAGCGTACATGCAGCAGTATATATAGACTTCAGGGACCTGCGCACAGACCATGTTGAGGGCAGGCTTTGCAAGAAGCCGTGTGAACGAAGAACAAAAGAACTACCTAAAGGAGAACAATAGCTATTGTCTAGACCTTGCCAAGAACTCTACCCGTGAGAGAATCTATCTAAAAGGAGACCAACTATTGTATTCCATTCCCACACCTGTGAGAACATCCTTCCATAAAGAGAACAATAGGGAAAGAACAATAAGGAGCCCATGTGGACGGTATCTATGACGTCAAACCCTAGCTATGGGCTGAGCCATGTGCTTGTAGCCATGTGGTCTTACTTAAGCTAAGTCACATGCCAGTGTGACGTAGTAGCAAGTAATGTGACCGTGTGGAGCGTCTAAGCCACGTGATACGGGCGCTTAATAGACGTGCAAAGGAGTTTATGCAGAGAGAATTGAAACTAGGTTGTAGCCCGGAGTTTTACAGATAAAAACAAGAGGTAAATTGCGAAAATTAAGGGCTAGTCAGGCCATCCATGACATTACCCCCCTCCTAAAATCGAGCGTCCTCGCGAAGCATCACTGTGCTGTGGTGATAGAGGTCTTCTACCCGTCTACAGGGATTCAGCAGAATTGCCCCGATTGTCTAGTCAGAAGGATGCTAGGAAGTTTCTCCCCTTCTGGTGTCGTTGACTCGACGTTACCCGTCAGTGTGATGTTCTTGAGATATCCAGACCGATGTGTTTGCCTTCATCCCAGCTAAGATCGTATGTAGATGGATAGATCGTGCGAAGGAAAGCGGGGTCGGTCTGGGTATTGAATTCCCGAAAATGCGAGCGGAGATCCGCGAAGAGTGAAGCTTTGATGACCCGGGGCGCTCCGGGGTTTTCTTTGTAGAAGTTGTCAATCGCTTCTTGACTATTCTCGAGGTTTTCTACTGGTTCCCAGCTATTGTGTCCGTCTGAATACCCTTCCCATTTGACAAGGAATTGCAATTTCTTCCAACGTCCGTGTAGCCTGCTGTCTAGCACCTTTTCGACGACGTACTGTTCTTCTCCTTCTATGACAATAGGATCAGGAGGTGGAGGTACGTCTTTGCCGTTGTCGTGCCAGTGTTAAGAACTGATACGGGATCGGCGTTGTCGCAAAGTCCGATACTGCTAATCGGGTCGGCGATCGGGGTAGGCGACAGGGGGAGCTGTAAGAGTCAATCGGCTTCAACTAAGTAAGTTGCGCCTCTCGTGAATCCTCGGTGACTCGGATTTGGACTTAGCAAGATCAAGGGTTCGGCCTCGGAGACTCGGGGTCGGCGAAGACGATGTCGGAGGAAGAGTTTCAGAACAGAAGTCGGGCAGCGACGAGTAAGACGACTTCAGCAAGTGAAGTCGAATGAAGAGGTAGGAATAGGATGGGGATCTTATTCGATATTCGAACTTGAACTTCTACTGTACAATTGAGTCTGGTTATATAGTACTAGAAGTTGTAAGTCCGATAAGGCATGCGTGTATGGTCCGAGACAAGAGAGGATTAGATCAGGCGAATAATCGGAGTCGGAGGAAATTCGGAGAAAAAGTACAAAGGGATATCTACAACTGATGAAACCGGTGATAGCGAGCACAAGGTAAATCGGAGAAACATCGGTGTTGGACCGTGTGGCGAGTTGAGGATGTGGCTGTGCGAGGATAAGGATGTCGGATGTCCGGTGCCGATCACGTGATCGGATCGGATCGTAATAGTACCTCCCCCTTAAGGCCCGAACCCCTGAGGGCAATGCTTCTCCCGTCTTGATGATCGGAGATAGCGATAGGTGTATAAAAACCACGGACTGACTGACGATGTGGATTTTGACACTTTTCACCCCAACTCCCACTACCCAACAAAACAACTTGCGCATTATCGGAAATGTCTGCCCCTGCTGGTAAGTCATAATCGGAATCGGCTTTATTCGCTGACTTCATTTCTGTTGTCAGAAACTACTGCCCAGAGAGTCGAGCGTCTTCGTCGGCAACGCGAGGAGGCTCAACAGCGATTCGCTGCGGAGCAACAGCGATTGCAGGACGAGGAGGCCGAACTGGAGGCGGAGATGGCGCGAGAGATAGCGAGAGAGGCTGAGGAGAAGGAGAAGGAGAAGGAGGCCCAGAGGGTTGCTCAGGCCAAGGCCGATCGGCTGGCCGAGCAGCAGGCTCGGGATGCGGCTGAGGCGAAGAAAGTGGCAGAGGCAGCAAAGGGGAAGTCGAAGGCTAAGCCCAAGCAGAAGGCAGCGTCAGTCGCGTCGGGATCGGGGGCCGACCCTATGGTCGCGGTGACGGAGGCCGCAAAGGCGGTCACCCTGGGAAAGCAGAAAGGAAAGGCAAAGGCAAAATCGGCGCCGACCATCGCGGACTCGGACCTGTCGGGCGAGGAGAAAGATGGGGGTGATGTGGAGATGGTTGATGCCTCCATCCCAGAGGGCATGGCGGTCGGAAACGACTGCGATCGGTGCGCCAGGATCGGCGCCCAGTGCCTGTGGAAGGTGAACGGTCGGGGGTCCTCGTGCGCGAAGTGCTTCAAGGACAAGCAGAAGTGCGAGATGGGTGGAGTGAAGGTGAAGACGGTGGGGCAGCTGTCTGAGGCGTCATCGGGGTCGGCGAATCGGCTCGTCGCACCCCCGATCGCGAAGGCGGCGTCAGGGAACTCCGAGGCCTCGTCGTCGAAGAAGAGGAAGGGGTCCGAGGCGAGTAGCCGGCCGAATAAGATGAAGAAGTACGAGGCGAAGGTCTTCTTGCACAAGGGCAAGAAACATCGGGAGTTGGTGGAGCACGCCGATGAGCCTGACTCGTCCGAGGCGACCGATTCGGAGTCCGAGCTCAGGGAGCTCAACCACAACGTCGAGGTACTCCAGGACCTTGTCCGGGAGTTAATCGACGTGACTCGGAGGAACTTTGTCCTCTGGCAGGAGTGGATGGGGCAGGAGGATGGGTCGGACTCGGAGATCTCGGTCGTCGAGGGGAAGAAGAAGGCAAAGAAGTAAATGATACTTTCTTTGTATTTGTTGTAAAATATAGTTTTCTTTTTCTTGTTGTCTTGAAGTGTGAGAGCGAATCGGACTCGGAGAAATTCGGAGATAAAAATAAGATGGGATATGTTGAACAAATGAATTACAATGATAAAGGACCAGGCTTATTTGGGTATCGCAAGTGAAACTCGGCAACGGCTTCGGGGGCTCGGTCAAGTTCGGTCGCGAGTACCCAAGATGTTTCTTCATCGGTTCCTTCGTAACCCGACCACCGAACTAGGTAGAGGATCGGACAAGCTCGGCGTCGGCGGTCAAGTTTCGAGTCGAGGACTTCTGCGATCTCATACTCGATTTCGCCGTCGATCTCAATCGGAGGTGGTGGGGAAGGAACGCGATTCGGGATTTCGCTAGGAGTGTATGGTTCGAGCATGGAAACATGGTAAACGGGGTGAACGGCTCGCATAGCATCGGGAAGTCGGAGGGTAAAGGATTGCGGTCCTACGCGTCCTATGATTTCGAATGGGCCGAAGTATTTCTCGGTAAGCTTCTTGGACGGACGAGTGGTATTGAAGTACTTGGCTTTAACGAAAACCCGATCACCGATGTCCCAGGTTGGCGGTGGTGTACGAACGGCATCGGCGGGACCTTGGTATCGGAGCTGGGCTTCGCGCATATTTTCTTTCAGGTGTTCGTGCAAGTCCTCGAGGTTTACTGCGAGTTCATGGGCGCGAGAGGAAGCGAGACTGCGTTCGGGGTAGATGGTGAGGTTTGGGTGATAGCCTTTATTGGCGAAGAACGGAGATATGCCTGTAGTGGCACTGGGAGCATTATTGAATGCAAACTCGGCAAGCGGGAGCAAGCCCGACCAGTTGTCTTGCTGGTAGTTGCAGTACGCTCGGAGGTATTGTTCCAGGGTCTGGTTCGTCCGTTCGGTCTGTCCATCGGCTTCGGGATGGTAACCGGAAGTGAAGTGTAGGTTCATATCCAGTGCCTGTCCCAAGGCTCGGAAGAATCGCGAAACAAACTCGGTACCCCGATCGGAGGTACAGTGTGATGGAACTCCGTGCTTGGAGAAGACGTGAAGGACGAACAGTTTAGCAAGGCCTGGAGAGTCGATAGTATCGTAAGTGGGAATGAATATGCCTTGCTTGCTGAGGCGGTCTACAATGACGAGTATGGCAGTGAAACCATCGGAATCGGGGAGTTGTTCTATGAAGTCCATGGATATCGAATCCCAGGGCCGAGTCGGGACCGGGAGCTGTTGGACCGTTCCGTAGGGCTTATGTCTCGGGGCCTTAGATCGTTTACAAGTCGTACAAGACTTGCAGTAATCGGTAACGAAGGTTCGGAGTTTGGGCCAGGAGAATTCCCGACGGATAAGAGCTAACGTCTTGCTGACTCCGTAGTGACCGGATAGAAGATGGTCATGTCGGTAACGTAAGACTCGGAGTCGGAGGTCACCAACATCGGGGACATAGATTTTGCCGTCATGTAAGAGTAAGCCGTTAGGCTCATCAGACCACCTCGGAGGAAGAGGCTTGGATCGGAGCTGTGTAGCGTAGGTGTCGGATGGGAGTGATCGGAGGATATCCTGGTAGAGTTCTTCAGAGTCAAAGACATAGACACTGCGAAGAGTCGGTTCCATAAGGGCCGTTGCGCGTATAGAAGCGATGAGATGTTCGGAGGAAAAGATAGGCTTGAAGTTGTGCGAGTTGACACTAGCATAGTCGCTACCTCCCTCTTTAGGGTAGACGTCCCATCGTCTAGTCAAGGCATCGGGCTTAGTACCGAGCTTTCCGGGTCGGAATCGGATAACAAGATTAAAACTGGATAGGAATTCAGACCAACGAGCCTGTCGTCGGGTGAGGAGTTTCGTAGTAGAGAAGTACTCCAGATTCTTGTGATCGGTGACAACGTCGATCGGAGTCGGTGTTCCCTCGAGGTAATGGCGCCAAGTCCGGAAGGCTTCATGAATAGCAAGGAGTTCCTTGTCATGTACGTCGTAATTCAACTCGGGAGCGGTGAAAGTTCGAGAGTGAAAAGCGACCGGGTGTATTTCTCCGTCGGAGACGATAGAGAGGATGGCGCCGAGGGCGTAGTCGGAGGCATCAGTTTCCACGATAATGGTTGTATCGGGATTCCACTGCACAAGAACAGGAGCTGTAGTGAAGGAATGTTTAAGGGAGTCGAAAGCCGTCTGGCACTGTTCGGTCCAGGCCCAAGTCGCTGTCTTGCGAGTGAGTCGGGTAAGTGGAACGGTAATATCGGAGTAATTCGGAATGAATCGGCGATAGAAGTTGGCGAACCCGAGGAAGGACTGGATGTCCTTTACCTTACGAGGGGTCGGCCAGTCGAGGATAGTCTGGACTTTGTCGGAAGACATACGAAGGCCTTCTGGCGAAAGGATAAACCCCAGATATTCTACCGTGTCCCTGTGGAATTCGCATTTATCGGCTCGGGCGTAGAGCCCATGCAATCGGAGTCGGCGTAACACTTCCTTGACGTGCTTCTTGTGCGACTGGATGTCGTCGGAGAAGACCAGAATGTCATCGAGGTAGACGATGACATTGACGTCCAAGAGATCCTGGAAGATGTCGTTCATGAAGCGTTGGAAAGCGGCCGGTGCGTTGGAAAGTCCGAACGGCATTACTAGCCATTCGAAAGAGCCGTATCGGGTTCGGAAAGTGGTTTTCCACTCATCGCCTTCGGCGATGCGGACTAGGTGGTAGGCGTGACGGAGATCGATTTTGGTGTATAGCCGGGCCTTGCCCGGACTGTTAAGAAGATCGGAAATGAGTGGCAAAGGGTAACGATCCTTCTTGGTAATTTTGTTGAGTGCCCGATAGTCGACGCAGAGTCGGAGAGTACCGTCCTTCTTCTTGACGAAGAGAATCGGAGCACCATGCGGAGAAGTCGATTGGCGAATAAAACCCGAGTTGACGTTTTCGTCCAAGAATTCTCGGAGGGCTTTCTGCTCGACCGCGGAGAGCGAGTACATCGGACTCGGCGGGAGCGGCTTATCGCTGTCTAGTTCGATCCTAAGGTCGTAGGGACGATGGGGGGCTAAGATGTCGGCCTTTGCGTTGGAAAACACATCGGCAAATTCATGATAATCGGATGGGAGGGCTGAGAGGTCGGGGTTGTGATCGGATGTGGGTATTTGCGCTGCGCGCAACGAAAGTCGCATCTGGACAGAGCCTGGCAGTTTGCATGCACGCATATAAGCGGCAGCTCCTATAAAGGATACTGGTGGGACAGCTGAAGCATGAGGTGCGGGAGTGTCTGAGTCGGGCTCATCGGAGCTATCGGCGTCGGAGGGACTCCTAGTCGGAGATTCTTCAGAGTTCTGGAAGGTAATACGGCCCTTAGCCCAGTCAACCAACGGGTTGTAGCGGGAGAGCCAGTCGTATCCTAGAACGATAGAAGCAGATTTGTCAAGATTTGTGATGTAGAACGGAATCGTACAGGTTTTTCCGGACGGAAAGAGGATCGGGAGTGTTATCATGAATTGAATCAAAGACCGTGAAAGTCCATCGAACAATCGGAGCGGAATCGGCGGAATGGATCGGATCGGTAAAGCAAACTTCTGCGCGGTGGAAATGTCCATAAAACAATGTGAAGAACCGCTGTCTACTAGAGCATGAAGAGGCATAAGTGGGAAATCGGGACAGGATACAGAAATATATAAAGCATCGGAGGAAAGACTGGACGCGTTGAGAAATACCTCCATAGGTGCACGAGCGGGATCAGCGCAGCCCTCGACTTGTGCGGAGGACTGAGGGCTGCTCAGACTTTTCCCGACCCAGAGTCGGCGGTAGCGGTCGACGATGCGAGTTGGGCCGCTCGGGCCTTTCCTGCACGGCGACACTCGCTTGCGCGATGTCCGGGTAGGCCGCAGAACAAACAGAGGTTGTTTGCGATGCGGCGAGCTCGTTCGTTAACCGAGAGCTTACCGTCGCTGCCTAGGAGGTTAGCGATCGGGTTCGGCTTCGGCGTTGCGGTGGAGATTGAGGTGGATACGGTAGTGGTAGCGGGGGGACGAGGGTTCCGATTATGCTGCCTAGAACCCGAAGCAACGGGGGCAGCAGTAGTAGTAGTGGTAGTAGTCGAGGTAGAGGTCGACTTAGCGGGTTTCGGTTCCCGATCGGTCTTTTTCCTTTCACCCTGACGTTCCCAGTATCGTTGATCCCATTTCAGAGCCATCTGCTGAAGGCTCGAGAGGGAGTTCGGCTTGCCGTTTGTCGTGATGTTATCTTGCAGACGTTCAGGGAGACCGTCGTAGTATCGGAATCGGAGGGCGCGGTCGTCCCAGCCCGTTCGGACAGCGTAGCGAGTGAACCGAAGGTTATACCAGAATAGTTTTTTGTCGGACGGCATCTGGAGGTTGGAGAGCTTTCGCTCGGCTTCGCCGACATCGTCCGCAGGTCCGAAGTGAGTGCGGATCTCGGCGACGAAGGCAGTCCAGTTCTTGAGCCAGTCATACTCCGAGAACTTAGTCCTTAACGTCTCGGCTATCTCGTTTGCCGAGTCCTCGGAGTCGGCGTACGGGGAGTGGGCGCGAGAAATTGATTGGTTAAAATGGGTGTCCTCCCATTGCTGGTACTGGAGGAACTTCAATTCAAACCACTCGAGAGCGGCGTCGGTCAAATAGGAGAAGGCGAACATGACCTTCTTCTGACCAGTGTTGAACTTGGAGGGGCTCGAGCGGAAGTAGACTTCGCACTGAGTGAGGAAGTTTCGGAGTTTGGCAGGATCGGAGCCGTCGAAGGAATCGGGGACGCGGAATTTGGCAGAGGTTCCCGACGAGTTATTCCTCAGGGCTCTGGTGATAGCCACTGTTAGTTGTTCAATCGGGTTCCCTCCATCCTCATCGTTATTATCGCCATTTTCATCATCACCATCGCCATCGTCACCTCCTCCACCTCCACCTTCACCATCGGGATCGGGGTTGGGGTCCTTTCCCTTCCCTTTTCTCTTGGATCCTTCGGGGCGTCTGGCAGCGGGGGTGGGAGATGGGTTTCTAGACATAATTGCGGCTTGGCGAGCGGCGGGTGAGAGTGCGGATGCTGATTCGGTTACTACTGCTGTGGTGCGGGTTTCGGATCTGGTTTGTACGCGAGTTGCCATAAACTAGGAGAGGAATACGAGATGGAAGTTCGAATATACTGTTAAGAACTGATACGGGATCGGCGTTGTCGCAAAGTCCGATACTGCTAATCGGGTCGGCGATCGGGGTAGGCGACAGGGGGAGCTGTAAGAGTCAATCGGCTTCAACTAAGTAAGTTGCGCCTCTCGTGAATCCTCGGTGACTCGGATTTGGACTTAGCAAGATCAAGGGTTCGGCCTCGGAGACTCGGGGTCGGCGAAGACGATGTCGGAGGAAGAGTTTCAGAACAGAAGTCGGGCAGCGACGAGTAAGACGACTTCAGCAAGTGAAGTCGAATGAAGAGGTAGGAATAGGATGGGGATCTTATTCGATATTCGAACTTGAGCTTCTACTGTACAATTGAGTCTGGTTATATAGTACTAGAAGTTGTAAGTCCGATAAGGCATGCGTGTATGGTCCGAGACAAGAGAGGATTAGATCAGGCGAATAATCGGAGTCGGAGGAAATTCGGAGAAAAAGTACAAAGGGATATCTACAACTGATGAAACCGGTGATAGCGAGCACAAGGTAAATCGGAGAAACATCGGTGTTGGACCGTGTGGCGAGTTGAGGATGTGGCTGTGCGAGGATAAGGATGTCGGATGTCCGGTGCCGATCACGTGATCGGATCGGATCGTAATAGCCAGGGACTTAGACGGTTGATATGGAAGACGGGGTGGATTCGGAGATAGCTGGGTAGATCAAGTTTGTAATCGAGATCGCCAATGCGTTCGATGATTTTGTACGGGCCGAGTTGTCGAGGACCGAGTTTAGGAGTAGCCTGGTGAATCTGGACGTTCTTAGCGTTCAGCCAGACCATGTCCCCTACTTGGAAGACGCGTGGAGAGCGCTTCTCAGACTCATAGAGTTGCTTCATCTTTTCTTTGCTTAGACAAAGAGCTGCTTCGGTCTCTTTGCGTACTCGAGCCATATTGTCAAGGCGCTCATCGAGTGATGGGATATTGCTTCGCTTGCCGACTGGTATGGTGAAGTCGGGGCGATATCCATAGATGACTTCAAACGGTGTTTGGGAGTTACCCGCGTGTACTCGCGAGTTGAGTGCAAACTCAGCCGCCGGTAGATGATCGACCCAGTCGTCTTGTCGTTGCTGACAGAATAGACGCAGATACTGTTCGATATCCTGGTTTTTGCGTTCGACTTTGCCATTTCCTTGCGGATGATAGGCGGTCGTAAAACCAGTCTCTATGCCCAGGCGGTGATAGAGCGCACGCATGAAGCGCGCTGCAAACTGGGGTCCTCGGTCAGAGAACACCTTCTTGGGAATGCCGTGAAGTCGGAATACTTCCTTGTAGTGTAGATCGGCAATCCCCTCAGCGTTAACCTTAGTGGTAGTAGGGATGATGTGCGTTTGATCGGAGTAATGGTCAACGTAGACCGCGATCGAATCAAATCCCTTAGAGGGTGGCAGCTGAGTGATGAGATCTACTCCGACGTGTTCCCAAGGTCCGGCCGGAGTTTCCTGAGGCTGTAGTACTGCTTTAGGGTGTGGAGCTGACTTGTAGCGTTGGCAGCGATCACAACCTAGTAGTAAGTCTCGATGAAGGCATTCATCTTGGCCACCAATAGTGTCGTGAGACTAGCTCTATGGTGCCGTGTTTGCCCGGATGACCAGCCGCGGGTGTGTCATGGCAAGATTTGACGATTTCGTGACGGAGCTCTTTGTTGTTAGGGATGTAGAGTTTTCCCTTGTAATAGATGAGCCCGTCACTCTCTTCCCATTCGAGTAAACCGCCGACAAGTTTGCGAGGACCCTTTTTGCGAAGGGTAGCGAGAGCTTGTGCGACTTCTGCTTCTTGCTCCGTGCATTCTCGGATCTTTGATTCGAGTGGAGAAGCAGTGGCGAGCGCACTGGTAGCGAGGATCCGGAAGTGTTCCGGTTTCAGTACCACCTGATCCTTGTTGTCTTCTTCGTCCGTGACAGCGTGAGAGTGAAGACGAGAGAGAGGATCAGCGTGTATCATGGTACTACCGGGCTTGTGTACCAACACGAAGTCGAAGTCAGCCAAAGTAATGACCAACGTGCTTGACGTCGAGTGAGGTGTTGCGCAGTCTTCCAGTACTGCAGGTTTGCGTGATCTGTCCAGATCTCAAACGGTTCCTTGAGCCCCTCAAGGTATGGCGCCAATCTTTGAGAGCCTCGGTGATGGCTAACATCTCCCGATCAAAGATTTCGTAGTTACGCTCTGCTTCAGTCATAGAGGCGGACCGGTAGGCGATAGGGTGGTAGAATCCATCTTCCTTCGATTTCTGGGAGATGATTCCACCGGTCGCATAGCCCGAGGCATCGACTTCTAGACGTGTAGGGAGTTCAGGGTCCCAGACTGCCAAGATAGGCTTAGTGGTAAAGGCCTTCTTTAGCAGCGTAAGGCAGTCTCTTGTGCTGGACCCCAGACAAACGGTACGTCCTTCTTAGTAAGGTCGTGTAGAGGCCGTGCGTGCTTTGAGAAGTCTTGAATGAAGCGGCGATAGAAATTGGCAAACCCGATGAATCCTCTGACTTCTTTGAGGTTCTTGGGTGTGGGCCACGTAGAAACTGCTTGGACTTTGACAGGGTCCATAGCTACTTCGCCGGCGCGAATGATCAACCCGAGGTATTCGATCTCAGATTTCTCAAACTCGCACTTTTCCGGCCGGAGGTAGAGATCGTGCTGTTGAAGTCGCTCGAGGACTTCATGTACAACCTTGCGATGCTCTGTCAGGTTGTTGCTCCAGATCAAGATGTCATCTAGATAGACAGCCACCTTGCCTTCGGCGACGAGGTCGGCGAAGATGTTGTCCATCAGAGCTTGGAAGGTAGCGGGTGAGTTCGTGAGACCGAAGAACATGACTTTAGGTTCGAAGAGTCCTCGGTTGGTAACGAAAGCCGCTTTGTATTCATCTCCTTCTTTGATGCGGACATTGTGATATCCCCAACGAACATCGAACTTGGTGAAGATCTTTGCACCCTTGAGCTTGTTGATAATGTCGGTAGCAAGCGGTAGTGGGTAACGATTCTTTACAGTGATGTCGTTGAGTTTGCGGTAGTCCTGAATAAGTCGGAGTTTGTTGTCCTTCTTTTTGATGAAAAAGACTGGAGAAGCCATTGGAGACTTAGAAGGCGTGATGTAACCTTTCGCTAGGTTCTCCTGAATGAACTTGTCAAGCTCGGCTTGTTCGTTCAGGGGCATAGGATAAACTTTCGATTTGATAGTCTCAGGAGCGTCTGGTTTGAGATCAATCGAATGGTCCCAGGGCTGATGCTGGGGTAGCCGATTAGATCTTCCTCAGAGAAGACTTTAGCGTGTCTATGGTACTCTGAGGGAACAATGTCTTCGAAGGAGCGATGAGCTTTAGCTTCGTTTGCTTCGGCAGCAAGCTTAGTAGAGTAGGTGAAGCCGGCCATACACCAGACTTCGTCAGTGGTGTCTTGGATAATACCGGCTTTGACCCACTGCCTACGTTCTTTGCGATTACCGTCAACCTTCTGGAAAGGTTCAGCAGGAGATTCTTCCGAGCCGCTCGGAATTGTCATTTCTCCTTTTTCCCAGTTGACGGTAGGGTTTACGCGCTTGAGCCATGGTAGCCCAAGAATGACGTCTTCTGGACCTAAGTCCGTGACGAGAAACTCTGCCTTTTCCGTGTGATCTCCGACTGTGAGTGTAAGGCGAACGAAGTGCGTTAATCCGCCAGCTTTATTCTTAGTTCCGTCAATGTTATGCAATGAGATAACCCTTTCGAGCGGGTGCTGAATAATCTTATGCTTCTTGACGAACTGGTGACTGATGAATAAAGCCGTAGCTCCCGAATCGATCATTGCAGAACGCGAATGCTTCTATTCAGACCTTTAACTAGTACATGTACACGGAAATGAGATGATAACCGATCTAGCGACGATATAGTACATGAGGAGATAGTAGACGACGGGCATGGAGTAGACATTGTACACGAGGAAGACGAGGCAGAAGACGAGGAGGACGACGAAGGAGGCAGGGACAGGGTATCTAGGGGACTTGCAGCTGCGGCTGTGTCACGAGTCCGCTTCAAAAAACCGCATTGATTTTGGCTGCCATCTCATCCATTTGCTTCTTTTGGATGTCAAGCATGTCCTTGAGTGCCGCAATCTTAGCATCCTTGTCATTGGACGCGTCTTGCTTCGCCGGGGTAGTAGTCGACGAGGTCGACGAGGTAGCAGCAACTTTTTGTCCCTTAGGGACGCCTTGGAGTCGCTTCAGGCAAACCGCCCCCCAATGACCGGTACCACTGCAGTGGTTGCAGACCGGGTCATCGGGGTGCTTCGAGTCCCTCTTCTTGTGACTCTCAGATCCGCAAACCGAGCAGCGCTTGCTCATCTCCTTCTTCCATTTCTGGAAGATCTCTTGCTTGCCTAGCCCTGCGAAGAGCGCATCGAAGGAGGCAGAGAAACGGGAGGCGTCGATCTCCATAGCGTTGGGATCGCGGAAGGCCTGCTGGTGGGACTTGCCGTGTCCCGACGAGCTGTCAACCATGACTTTGCCCGTGCTATTTCGCAGATCGGCGAGCTGAGCGTCAACTGCTTTACACTGCTCCTTCAGTGCATCGTAGGTTGTAGCGCGGGTCTGGAAGTAAGAGACGCGCTGAAGATACTCCGTACTCAAGCTCGACTTGAGACGGTCGAAAAGGTCCTGCTGGCTCCAGCCAGTGCGAGGGGCCCAGGTCTCGAACTCCGAGATGTGGGCGGCGAATGTCTTGTTACCCTGCTTCATGCCGGTAACCTTAGTCTTGGCCTCCATGACCGCGTCAATAGGCTCAAACTTTGCCTTGAAGGCCTCGATAAACGTGTCCCAGTCATTTCCAAATGCTGGTTTGCTATTGGCTAACTCCTCATGTGAGGGCGAGCCCAGTCTGCAGCGTCGTCCTGCATAAACGACAAGGCGCTGGTGATGAGTTTGTGAGGATCGAAGATCCTCGCGCCATTGTTGTCCACTCGGACCTGGCCTTGCGCGTCTTGCTGAAAGAACGCTTTTCCTTGATTTTGCGCCCATACTATGAACGCGTGGCGGAAGAGCCGGGCTTCCGACGAGGTTTTCCCCTTGAAGGAGACTGGTTTCTCGACGATGCTTCTTTCCGAGAAACGTGGGTAGCAGCGGCAACCGCCGGTGCCTGTGCAGCTGCAAGTGCAGCCACCTGATTGGTAAGGTCTACCATTTTTTGTGTCAAGACGCCTAACATATTTAAGACGTCTGCTGGCTCAGGTTGGTGACTGGGGCAGCTGGGGCAGCGGGGGCGCGGGCTGGTTGGGATCCATGTCGAAGAAAT
>JABYQR010000526.1:0-23017 GCA_022592445.1 Cytidiella melzeri | reverse complement strand
TGCTTTGAATCCCTCTTCTTGTGATTCTCCGAACCACAAACCGAGCAGCGCTTGCTCATCTCTTTCTTCCATTTCTGGAAGATCTCCTGCTTTCCTAGTCCAGCAAAGAGGGCGTCAAACGAGGCGGAGAAGCGAGAGGCGTCGATCTCCATAGCGTTGGGATCGCGGAACACTTGTTGGTGGGACTTGCCGTGTCCCGACGAACTGTCCACCATAACCTTGCCTGTGCTATTGCGGAGGTCGGCAAGCTGGGCATCGACCGCCTTGCACTGATCTTTGAGTGCGTCATACGTGGCTGCGCGAGTTTGGAAGTACGAGACACGCTGCAAGTACTCGGTGCTCAAGCTTGACTTGAGGCGATCGAAGAGGTCCTGCTGGCTCCAGCCAGTGCGAGGGGCCCAAGTCTCAAACTCCGAGATATGAGCGGCGAAGGTTTTATTACCCTGCTTCATGTTGGCAATCTTTGTCTTTGCCTCCATGACAGCGTCAATGGGTTCGAATTTGGCTTTGAAAGCCTCGATGAAGGTGTCCCAGCTGTTGCCAAAAGCTGGTTTGCTGTTTGCTAGCTCCTCAATATGAGGGCGAGCCCAGTCGGCGGCGTCGTCTTGCATGAACGACAGAGCACTGGTGATGAGCTTGTGAGGATCAAAGATCCTCGCGCCATTGTTGTCCACTCGGACCTGGCCTTGCGCGTCCTGTTGGAAAAACGCCTTGCCCTGGTTCTGAGCCCAGACGATGAAAGCATGCCGGAAAAGTCTTGCTTCCGACGACGTTTTTCCCTTAAAAGAGACGGGCTTCTCGACAATACTCCGTTCTCGGGACGTGTGCGTGGCCGCGGCGACGGCTGGTGCCTGAACAGCTGCCAAGGCAGCCACTTGATTGGTGAGGTCAATCATCCTTTGTGACAGGACGCCCAACATATTTAGGACGTCTTGCTGGCTCAGATTGGCAACTGGGGCAGCTGGAGCAGCAGGGGCAGCGGGCTGTTGATTCTGGTCCATGTCTTGTGCTGTGATGAGGCGTAGAAATGTATATAATTATTTACAAGACGTGGTGAAAACTGTGGACTGTCTAGATCCACTCGAAGTAGCTATCGTTATTGACTACGTTAAGTTGCGCAAGAACTTTGCTATAGTTCTTGCGAAGCTGCTTAAACAAAACTTTCCCAATTGCTTTGCAACCCCAGTCTAGAAGTTGCCACTCGCGGTCTGCTGTGACTGGCGCGAGTTCGTCAAGTCGATTTAGGAAGCGGTTGACTTTATTGACGAGGTGAAGCAGAGCGCGGCGGTGGTCGGGGTCCGCGCAATGGAGAAGTTCTTGAAGCTCAGTGAGAGCTTGTAGTCGTGTGTGGACAGCGGTGAGCTTAGGCTTGAAGATGCCTATGAGGTCGACTGATGACAACTTTTTGAAGTCAAGGAGTACCGGTTTTGGTGCAGCGGGAGCGGGAGTGGGTGCAGGGAGCTTGGAAAGCCGCTCAGAGAGTGTGGGCTTGTGGATACGTTGCTCTGCTAAGGTGCGAGCACGTTCTTCGGCAACGCGTTCTCCGTATGCTCTGGCAGAAGCGCGAAGTTGTCGATTTTCCTCGTACGAGGGGACGGTGAGAGTGATGCCTTTCACTGGCGGTTTCTTGGAGACGTAGTCGGCGACGGCGACCAGGTCTTTGTCAGACCAGCGATGAGGTTGACTGCTCTTTCGCTTGGCAGCGAGAGCGTCAAGGAAGGAAGGCGGGAGGCACCTCTTGAGCTGAGGCTCGTTGGTAGTGAGGTCCTTAGACAAACAGGTGCGCGTGTCCTTAGGCACTAGACAACGCAGGGGGGGGTTCAAACGGTCGACGTAAGTGGTAGCTCAACGGTATGATGAGACCGGAGACGTACTCGTCAAACAGGAATAAACTTTTGTAAACGGTGGGGGAGGAGATATAAACCCAGGGGTTACACAACGATCTCGACCTAATGTCACGGAGACGAAGCTCGACGCAACTAAAAGGGACACGGTGTGGAAGACGACGAAGAGGTGGTGGCAGGCTTGAAGCACAATGCTCTCACCAGCTATCAAACTTTATGCAAGTTGCTAGCCCAGTAAAGACCAAGTTAGTATTGTGACTACCAGCTATGTAGTACAAGAGGGGTTTGCTTACCTAGCCCAGTAAAGACCAAGAGGTCGAGATGGGGGCTAGGAGCGTACATGCAGCAGTATATATAGACTTCAGGGACCTGCGCACAGACCAGGTTGAGGGCAGGCTTTGCAAGAAGCCGTGTGAACAAAGAACAAAAGAACTACCTAAAGGAGAACAATAGCTATTGTCTAGACCTTGCCAAGAACTCTACTTCGTGAGAGAATCTATCTAAAAGGAGACCAACTATTGTATTCCATTCCCACACCTGTGAGAACATCCTTCCATAAAGAGAACAATAGGGAAAGAACAATAAGGAGCCCATGTGGATGGTATCTATGACGTCAAACCCTAGCTATGGGCTGAGCCATGTGTCTGTAGCCATGTGGTCTTACTTAAGCTAAGTCACATGTCAGTGTGACGTAGTAGCAAGTAATGTGACCGTGTGGAGCGTCTAAGCCACGTGATACGGGCGCTTAATAGACGTGCAAAGGAGTTTATGCAGAGAGAATTGAAACTAGGTTGTAGCCCGGAGTTTTACAGATAAAAACAAGAGGTAAATTGCGAAAAGTAAGGGCTAGTCAGGCCATCCATGACACCAACCCCTGCTCTGATCAGCTCTAAGAGCATCAGGCGAGAGGGTGATTCAAGTTGTGCACATCAAGGCAAAGCCTAGACATGACTACCACTTAGAGCCTATGGTCCGGCTACCTCTATGTCTAGAGGATTTGTAGAGGGGCTCACGCACAGGCACAAGAGCTAGAAGAAAGGAAAAGAAAACCTCCAGCACGTCCAGAGACGTGAGAGAGTAGTGGCAGTCTTATCCAAATGTAACATTTAAGGTTACTACTCACCAGATAAGTTGATAAACTTGTAGAGGTAGTGTGAGATAGAGTGTAAGAGGTGTGGTGAGTGAAGTACTTGAGAGTACTGAGTAGTTCTGGTTCAACAGAGTGGATAAGACTGAGGGGATATGCCCTCAGGAGTGCCTCTATATATACATGAAGGAAAGGACCCCAGGTACTACCCTAAGGCCCCTAATACCTACATGAGTAAGTGAAGTTATTTACCTTACTAAGCATGTCCTATGCCCTAGTGGTGCCACTTCAATAATCAACCAATAGCAATTGTCTTCATGACCTGATCCTGTGACAGACTTGTTCTACCTCGTTCTAAAACAAGGCTAGACTTTTCCAGAAGGTTCTAAGAACTATGACATTATCTAATAGAATGTTCTACACTATGAAATCATAGTTCTAGCATGTTTCACAAGGTTCCAGAGAGTCCTATCATGTAATACACCGATAATGAAAGGAGAGCATCAGCGCATCAGAGACAGAGGGTGCATCAGCAGATCAATGATGGCATCAATTGATAGGCACCAGAATAAGCACCAGAATAAGCACCAGAATAGATGTTGGATAAGTGCTGGATAAGTGCTTAAATATTCCCAGTAATACTGTTGCCTGTTCAGGCAAGTCTTGTAGAAACATTGAAAATCTGTGACACACCCTCGGGAGTAAACACCCGCACCTGGAAATGACTCAAGCTGTAATCCTTCACAGAGCCGACTGGAAGAGGAGCCGATCCTCCTTGCACAGGCGGTGCCTTGCGGCACTCTGGGTTCCATGGCAAGTCTTGAATGGGGACCTGGTACGCGGAAGTCTTGTTGTGATAGTCCGCGAATTCTGGGAGCAATTTGGGCAGAAGATCTGGATGAATAGGCTGGTGAATCGTGCGGGCTTCTGGGGCAGACATCGTGGCGAGTCGAGTGTGAAGGACGTAGTGGTGGTACTTACGGACACATTTGTCTTGACCGATGAGAACCGATTGATCTATATTGCTGCGACTGAGCCCAATGTTATCAACTTCACATCGGAATTGGATTGTACTTATAACTGACAGTTTAACCGGCTTGTTTGCGGTTGAAATCGATTACAGTAAGTAACGGCCCGGGTTACGCTTGCGATCATCCGAACGAGTCCTCAATCGCACCGGCCTTCAAGCAGCCATGTAGGAACATACATCTCTCACTCGTCTTCAGCTGCTGTCGAGCGCAGCAAGCTTACTTTCTAGAATCCGAAAACATGTCAGGATCAGCACTCCCGGCAAGCGTGCAAACCTACACCCCGCTCCAGCTCACGGCCGTACCATCAAAGGAGGCCTTGCTGCATGAATTCCGTGGCAAACCTCTCAGTTCTCTCAGAACGCCTGCTGTGGTCATCGACCGGTCTGTGTTCGCGCAGAACTGCGCAAAGATGCACAGCAGTGCGAAGGAATGGGGTGCGAGCTTCAGAGCTCATGTCAAGACACACAAAGTACGCAGTGAGGTCTGGCTGTTAGTTAGTTATCGTAAACTGATCGCTGTGTGGTGAAGACAGCCGAAGGAGTGAGACTGCAGTTGAGAAGCAGCACAGACCAGACGAGTGCCATAGTGGTCTCTACCATGATGGAAGCGTGGGAGGTGGTGAGAGCTGGGCTTGTGGCGGACGGAACAGTGAAAGACGTATGCCACGACGTTGCGTGCCTCCGAACGCCTGCATCTCACCTCGCTAGCAGATTCTGTACGGACTGCCGTTGCCTCCGAACAAGATTGATGACCTCTCGAAGTTGAGGGACGAGCTAGCTCCTTACGGCGCGGTTGTGCGCGTAATGGTGGATCATCCAGACCAGGTGCAATATCTTGAGCAATACGAGAGTCAGCGAGAAACACCAGAGCTCTGGTCTGTGTTTGTCAAGGTGGACTCGGGAGGCAGGTACGCACCTGTGTCCAACCTCCATCGCAGCCCCTCTGACATCTTCTCCAAGACGCGCAGGACTTGCGCCTACATCTCCCTACTTTGAGTCGCTGCTGACTTCCGTCTTCACATCCACTGCGGTATCCGTGTACGGCTTTTACACACATGCTGGGCAGTCCTATGCATCCACTTCCCTTCCAGAGGCATCGTCGTTCCTGTCTACTGAAGTAGCTGCTGTGAATACTGCAGCGGGTCTTGCGCTCTCCTTACTTCAAGAGACTCCGGGTGTTGCACCCAGAAGCTCTCGTTTTGTTCTCGCTGTAGGGTCTACACCCACCGCACATGCCGCCAGCGCAGACACGCGAGAAAAGCTCGCGTCTTTGCTCAATGGGACTCTCGAGTTACACGCGGGTACGTGATGCCACAGTGTTGTGAGAATGAGTTATTCATACACGCACACACACCCGTAGGAAACTACCCACTACTCGACCTCCAACAGCTGCATACAGGGCTTGTAGACGGGCGGCGGGTCGCTCAACGCGTCCTAGCCACTGTTATCTCGTACTATCCTGGACGGGGAGTGAATGGGACGGACGAGGCGATGTGTGACGCAGGGGCGATTGCGATGAGCAAAGACACAGGACCGAGTGGGACGTTTGGCGAGGTCGTCGGGACCGGGTGGAGGCTTGGGCGCGTTTCGCAAGAGCACGGAACGCTGGTGCAGGACGTCGCCAGCCAGCAGAGTTTGGAGGAGTTGCGGGTGGGCGATGTTGTGCACATTGTGGGTCAACACGCGTGTTTGATCCTCGCAAGTCAGCCTTGGTACTATGTGGTTGATTCGGAGGGTGAAGGTGGCGGTGTGGTGGTGGTGGATGTCTGGGTACCATGGAAGGGGTGGTAGTGGAAGGAGCGTCTGATTACTCCCAAAAAAGCAATAGATCACGTGAATGACATTGTGGCGTTTCGCGAAAAGTCTCAGAACGGAATGTTTGCGGATTGCTCTGTACATCCCGCTCCGGGAAGGGCAACACTCCCCACTCAACACCCACTCATTCTGCCGCCGCCATGACAGGTGATTATGGAGGAGATGCCACAGAATTACTAGAGACTTATGGTGTGTGAGCTATGTCCGCCTTCAACAGCATACCAAGTTTACTTACCCCACCTAGACGTTCTTATGAAATACATAATCATCGGTACTAGTACTTGAGGTCACTTAAGATTGCGCACTATGCTTACAATCCCGTCCAATCAGGTGAAGCTGGAACGGGAAAGTCTTGCCTCTTGCACCACTTCACTCACAACTCGTGTCCGTTATCAACCACATCTTCTGTACCGTCGCCCTCACTCATCCCTCCCTCCTAGTCAAGATACAGTCTCAACATACGATCGGCGTAGAGCTCTCAAGTAGGACTGTCAAGCTCGGAGAGAAACGAATAAAGCTACAAGTGCGTGGCTCACGCCGGTAGCGGTTGGGTTGAAGTGCTGATGATCGCGTAGTTATGGGATACGGCAGGGCAAGAAAGGTTTAGGTGAGTGTATAGACAGACATTTTTGAATCCTGGCGTGGCTTACGAACCTCTTCAGATCTGTGACCCGCAGCTATTATCGTGGAACAGCCGGCGCAATTCTGGTATACGACATTACCAGGTCGGTTCACCCCACCCTGTCTACCGCTGAATACCCCGTCTCATCAGATCTCCCAAGTCGCGAGTCGTTCTTGAACCTGTCACGGTGGCTTGCAGATGCAAGAGCGCTTGGAAGTCCAGAGCTTGTCACGGTACTGGTCGGCAATAAGTCGGACCGCGAGGACGAGAGAGAAGTGGAGTGGGCAGAGGCCAGTCGGTGGGCAGCTGAGAACGGTGAGTACTGCGGACACGCCATGTTCTTGCTAATATACATCCTTCCTGGCAGACATGCATTTCATAGAGGTGTCGTCGCTCTCCGGAGAGAACGTAGAGGCGCCGTTTCTGCTCTGCGCACGCTCCATACTACTTGCGATAGAATCTGGCGCTTTGGATCCGGAAAAGTCTGGATCTGGTGTTGTCTACGGTGACCGTGCGCTGCGAAGGGTGAACAGCTCGAGCCGGCTTAGCTTTGGGAGCCTGAGTGGTGGTGGGAAGAAGGGTGTTGTGAGACTCCATCTACCCGGTGGGAGGAAATGCTGCTGAGGGAAGGCCAGATGGACGATGGTAACGCTGCGCGCAGCACAAGCGCATGAAGGTGAGTCCGTTTAGCATGGGACTGGCCCGATTAGCTCAAATACGCTATGTGCGCTATTTACAGCTGTCCCTTCGGTCTCCTACTTTACTCGCCACCTTTCTTCACATGGGCAGCCCCATTATCCGACGTTGCGGCTCTTCCACGATCCATCGTGGTTATTTTATTCTGAAGTACTCACGAAACTCCACAACCACTCACATTCCTATGCCTTGCATCAGCCATGTACATAATCGCTCTCTTTGCTTTCCTTGTATAGTGTATTCATTTGTGTCATTCTTGGGTATCTGTGGTTATCGACTGCAGTCGACTGCAGTTGTTCTGATTCCCATGTGATACGCTGTGTGTAGCGCGCGCGTCTGTTTCGACCCTCATGCATACAAGCTCTGCAGGTTACCTCCATACCACGACATCTGCCGTGAGCAGCGCATGCATCCGCGGTCATGAGCATAGTCAAAACAAGCTTCCTCCCAAGCTGTGAGCGGTCCCATGTCGCAGTAACCACACTCACCCAGTCTTCCTCATCAGCAGACATTGCAGCAATACAACATCAGCCACGCCTACTCGCGAGGTTCACCCAGACATGACCGGTCAGTTGACCGCTGGGAAATCGTCGACAACGGTGTGAAGCTCGGATGTCGGTTTTCCTACTCTCGAGATTTACCCGATCGAACACGTCTCTCTCTCTGCTTCTCTCTACCACCCCCACTTATCTTATACCCCCAGCAATGCATTATTCCCTTCGCTCTCCCGCTGTTTTGCCAGCCCAGGCTCCTGCAACGACCTCTGCTTCAGCCTCAGCATCGTCCTGCGTCGCCGGACGATGACTTTCGCCTCCGTGGCACTCTCGAATTGTAAGTGTTATACACCTTCAACCGGAAAAATACACCTGTTTCAATCTCATACTTTGTCAAGCGTCCATATCCCTCGTCCCGGTTAGTACTAGCGCCTCCGCCTTGGTCACTGGGACATCCATTTCGTCCCTCTTAAGCGGACCTTCGAGTGTACCCGCTACTATAGCTGTTTCCTCGTTTGCCAAGGTCGCCCCCTCACCAACATCACCATCCATTGGTGCCCCTGCAATCTCTGCGTCTGTCGAGACACCTGTGAGCCCACTGTCCTCGGTGGTGGCAAGTGTCTCTGCCATCCGTATACAGCCCTCGCAGCAGGTCCCCTCAAGCAACCTTCCGTTACCACCTGTGTCATCCGTGGCCTCCGTAATACCCTCTGCTGCAGCTAGTGTCCAGCCTTCACATCTGACCCAACTGTCGAGCTCCCTATTGCCGCCTGTGGATTCTGTCTTCTCCGTTGCCCCGACTATATCCACAGCTCAAGTGCCGTCGTCGTCGCGTCTGGCTCCTACAGCTCACTTGCAGCTACCTTCGCTTGTCGCATCAGCCGTCGAAAGTCGACAAAGTGCTGTCATTCCCAGTTTGACTGCTGTGCCGACTATTTTCGCAGCTCAACAGCCGTCGTCGTCGCGTCTGGCTCCCACAACTCACTTGCAGCTACCTTCGGTTGTCGCAACAGCAGTCGACAGCTCACAGATCGCTGTCATTCCAAGTCTGATTGTTGGGACTACTGCAATCTCGTCTTCTTCACCGTCTATCGTCTTCATGCCGGCAAAGTCATCTGAAACCGCTGTCTCGTCCTCCCTGATCAAGCAAGCCGACAGTGCTCCTTCAGATGTAAGCTCGGGATCCGACACCGCGAAAGCGCCGACTTCATCTAGCACAGCTGCAACACCAGCATCCAACGGACCAAGTTTCTCTTCTAGCCCCGCGAATGCACCTTTGTCTACGAGATCTGCAGCTGCTCCTGCGTTACCATCCCCTTCAAGTTCGGCATCCGACTCCGTTTCTCCTGTTCAGCCTCACTCGAACACAGTGTCGCCGGTCAGTCTCACCATGTCCTCTCCTCCTATTCCTGCGCCCACTCCTAGCAGCGGAGCGGTGGCATCACCAATTTCTGTATCGAAGACTTCTGACTCTTCCTCTCAGCCTTCTTCTGCGCTTTCCACGCCAGCATCGTCAGCACCAGCCCAATCTGTCACGTCCGGGACCTTCAAAGCACCGACCTCTACGCATACGATTACAGAACCTCCGACAAGCACGTTTAGCTCACCTGTATTCGTGACCAGGACAGACGCGAAAGGAAACCTCACCCCGTCTCTTCCCCCGGTTATCACCAGCGTGGGAGTATCGACAGAGCCGGATGGTGTCCTAGTGTCGGTCACTCAAATCATCGCGAACCCAACTGGCATTTGGGGTATCGGTGATTCTACGCAAGCCACCAAGCATGGGTACGTGTGTCTGTTATACCTCGACCGCGGACTTTGCTGATTCTTTCCCTCTCATAGGTTCCTAGCGAACGGAGGCGCTGTTGCTGGCGTGTTCGTTGTCGTCGGGATCATAGTCACTGCCATTGCTGCCATCTTCACCTTCATCTCGTGCAAACGTCGTAGGCGCCGACGTATCCGTCTGAGCATCTCGCGTCCACTGCCGATGCCGGACAATCCGTTTGAGGATCCACGCGAGTCTCCGTCACCTACCCGGATGCGATACGCACCCTCGGATACCTCTGACAGGAACCTTATCGGCCGCGGCCTTGGCGTAGACACGCAGCCTCCTCGTGTTCGCCACTTGCTCGATGACGAGTTCGAGGAAGTCCCAGGCCCGGCAACAACTCACGCTGCTGCAGTTGGCACAGGCTTCGCCGGAGTCGGCGCTGGCGGCAAATCCGTAGGACGACCTACGTACGACGGGACACCCTCGTACAATGGCCCTTTCAGCGAATATGCGGTTGACCACAGGCCCACGCATTTGTCGAAACCGAGTAATGCGAGCTCAGCTATCGGGGTTGCTATCACCTCCGACGAAGTACACCAAGCCACCAGCAATGGCATTGCACACCCAACACCACGACGCATCAAACACGCCTCTCTCACTCCTTCGACACCCTCCATCTACCCTCCGTCTCTCCCTGCCGTGGACGATGGTGACACCACGACAGAGGACTCACATGGTTCACCTATCACACCTTCGACAGACGAAGGCGCCGCTATCCCGTTGGGCTTAGGCCTAGGCATGCTCGCTCAATCCACCGAGCCCGCCCGTCCGCCACGAAAACGTCCCGCCCCACCCATCCCTCCACGTAGCCCTCTCCGCCCGTCCAGCGCCCACTTTGAGCACCCCCTCACCACCATTTCCTCCACACAGTTGCCACCACACGAACCCACGAAAACCGGTACTGTCGCTACTTCCACTCCCCATCCTGATCAGTACCACTACGAACCGCTCACGCCGCCGGCGTCCGTGAGCTCGTTTTCGAGCGAGGTCGCGATGCCCAGAGCGGTTGTTGCCCGTCCTTCGCCTTCGAACAACCCGTTTGAGGAGTACAACAGGATGATGTCGAGGACGGGGATACCGCTTGTGGATACGAAGATGAAGGATACGTTTTATACGAGGCGAAAGTTGGTGAATCCAGATGTACGTTCTCTCTCTCTCTCTCTCTTTGTGCTGTCCTGACTGACGAGCTGTGTTTTGTTCTTCTTCGTATTGTAGATTGCACGCAGGACGAGTGTAGAGTGGAGGGCTTAGATATAGACCGAATGGGATTGTTCGCAGTTCTGTGGGGCATGTACATGTTACGATATTAGCTGTAGCATTTATGATGTTGTATCCCAATCGAGGGACTGGGAAGTTGACACGACTTATGTATCATTATATCTTTGAAATGCCAACCCTTACCCCAGTGCGTGACTCGGTGGTGTTCGGATTCGCACGAATGCTGGCCCCGACTGATATGTCAAACGTGCGCATGAAGTCCGTGTCAATAAGCACTCTGGATATTTATACTGTTTACATTGGGTAGAGCCTTTGAACATCCAAGATTGTCTGCCGTTATTGTTGACTTTCGAGGTCGACCTCGGCAGCTTGCACGACGCTTTGGGAATCAGTCACGAAGCCGTAGCTCTGTGGAATGTAATACAGTTGAATCGCCATGGTCATAAAGAGAAAGCTGGGTTAGTAAACGCACGTTAACGGTATTGTACAACACGTTCTCGTACGCTCCAGACGGCGACGTGGTTGCCACGCAGTCCCGCAGCACCACACAATCGTATCCTCTGAAATAAGAGTCCACGAGTGTGCCCAACACGCACTTGTGAACAAACGCACGAGTTGAATCATGCCGGCAATATGTCAGTGAAAACGATTGAACCAATGAGGTGTGTCCCACTCGCACCTGGTCCGCGTTCACGCCGGCGAACAGGAGCGTGGAGATGCCTTGTTCTTGCAGGTAGAGGTCCAACGCGCTCTGTGGACCCCACAGTCCGCTCATCCTGTTGGAGTGATTAGCGATGGGGACGATGACGTCCATGATAGCTAGACAGGAGGGGGAACAACAATTCATCCACCCACTCGCCTCGAGTAGCGGTCGTCGTCAAGACGATCAGAAAATCGTTTTGGTACCACCTTTACCTCAACTCTCTCCATCCCATTGAATGGAAACAACCGAACGGTACCCACCGGTTCTTGTGTATCCAGACATCTGTACCATCGGCTTTTCCCTGTTCGTACAGATGTTGTAGAGGCCCATACAGCTGTGAGTTGTACTGGTCGCGCATGAGGAGCCGACCGAAGGGTTCGGGAAGGTCTGAGCCGAACCCGCCACGACCGTTCTTCATGAACCCGCGCACGAGGGCGGGAGGGATCGTGGTGAGTTCGTGGTCTGTCAGACCCCAGTTACTGTTGGCATCGGGTTTGTTGGGAGTGCTTTAGACGAGTGCAGCAGAGTGATCGGACGTACCACCATATGATCTTGACTCCCAGAGAGCGCAGAGAGTTGACGGTGTCGATGAGCGGAAGAACACAATCAAGGCCGGTAGAGTGTTCACGGAGATCTGGATGGAGGAAATAGCTGAAGTTGGGTTAGCACAGTTGTGTTGCCACGCCGTTACTGACAGAACAGCCTTGCGTACTTTTGCATGTCGATGATAACGATGGCGCTATGGGCTTTGTTTAGGCGCAATACTCTGTCGTATTCGACAGAGAGCTCCCATTGCGTCTCTGCATTGAGCTGCGGTGGGTGTACGCCGCGGTCGATGTCTGGCTGGGAGCTGGGAAGATGTGCGGTCCTAGTGAGATCTAGGAGGCCGGAGGGATACTCAACCCAGAAGGAGGAGGCGTTGCCGTACTCTGTCGCGAGGTCGACATGTGGCCTCTTGGACTTTGGCTGGACGGCGCTGTGGTAGACAGGGGTCGAAGTCATTGAGTGTAGTGGACGACTAGCCTGGTGTATGCAGTATCTTGGCTAATATGTTATCGCTCTCGGAAAAGGGGAGGCTGGGCTTGAGAACGATCAGCGGCCATGTTTGGGTGCTGGATTCACAGACTGCACGAGATCCTCACCCGGACGACACACCGCGACACCTTGCAGACACTCTGCTGAGCTCGCTGTGTGTCACGATGAGCAGATGCGTCGGTGCAGCATTATGGGGCTTCGATAAGATTTTGATGACGATGACGCGGGCATGATGTATGTAAGAAAAATAAATGATTTACCTTGCAATTGGTACATATACTTACATACACTCAAAATCATTTATCCTTGTCCCCAGCGTTCGGCCACCACGCGTGAAATGGAGTCTCCTCCTTTTTAACGAACAACGACCCCCTCTAGTGCGTATCTCTTTCTACATCCTTCCTTCACGACACGGCATGTTACTCACCTAGACAATGGCTATCCAGTACGATAGACTCGCACGACAAGACTCATCCCAGGCCACAGGTACGTCGTTCCTGTCGCTCCAGCTGGTATCATAGAGGGAGATATGCCTCGTTTCAAACAAACCATTCGCTTGGCTGTTGCCCGTTTACCAAGCTCCACGAGTTTCAGTGCTCATCGCCTTTTTTGAATTTCAGATCCTTCAGCAACGGCCTCAATCCCCGTTCCCTCTGCGTCTACCACCGCAGACGACCCTTTTCAATCTTTGACCTCACCCTCACCATCGAATTCGCCAACGCCAACGCCTTCTTCTACAGTGCTTTCGACTCCAGCCAGCTCAGCTTCACCAACCGCTCCCTCGAGCGATCTAGAGAGTTCTACTGCCTCTTCTGAGACTTCGGCAGCTTCACCACCGCCTGCAAGCTCACCCTCGTTCATGTCGTCTGGCGGGCCGTCTCCTGCTCCAACATCAGACTCCTTGCCCTCCACACAGCCCTCTGCACCGACCTCTGCACCTACGGGGTGAGTTATATTTAGAAGTCCATCATTCTTCTCTTTCTCAGACTGTGGTGGCGATCTTCCTCAGAGGAACTTCGCGCTCTGCTGTCCAGTCACTTCCTCCTGACACAACGTCTGACACGACTTCCAGCCCTACTACCATGCCCTCAAACGGCTCAGCCGGTCAATCGACGCCCCCTCCGTCCTCTTCACCATCTTCACCGACATCTTCTCCAACCTCTCCTCCAACCTCTCCGCCGACATCTCCACCAACATCTCCACCAACCTCTCCGCCAACGTCGCCTTCAACCTCTCCTCCGACCTCGCCCCCAACCTCTCCTCCAACTTCACCACCTACATCTCCCCCGACGTCTCCCCCAACCTCACCATCAACTTCGCCACCTCCCACATCGGTACCACCAACCTCACCACCTCCCACATCAGACGCTCCGTCTAGCCCGCCGCCAACATCCGTCGCTCCGACGTCCCCGCCGTCTACTGGAGCCTCGTCTTCTCCCGCCGATGGCCCAACTTCGTCCTCACCTGAAAACACCGGCGATCGTAGCGACACTCGCTCATCGCAAACCGCGGATGCTGGCACTTTCTTGCCGTCAATCACACCTCAGTGAGTCTCTTCTCACAATTTCTACTCGCGGCGCTAAAGAGTGCATTCTTCTCCAAAAAAGAACAACGCTGCAGTCTACAGTGGTGTTATTGACGACGAACAGCGCTGGCCAGACAATCTCCAGCACACCGTCATTCATAACGACGGTGGTGACGAGCACGAATAGCGCTGGTGGCACAAATGTAGTGACGATTATCGAATCTAATCCGACACCGCTTAGTAACAATGGGGGTTCGGGCACCTCCTCACAGTGAGTCTCTTGGCTTTTCATGCTGTCTCAGTTGTCCGACCGCGCATGCTGTGCAGGTTCTTTCGCAACAAAGGTGCCGTTGCAGGTGTCTTCCTCATCGTCGGTCTCGCCGCGGCCTCTATCGTCCTCTTCCTGTTCTTCTTTATCAAGCGAAGAAGACGGGCACAGCGAATGGATTATGACACCGCCGTTGCTTCCACCCTCGCGGCAGCTGGTTTCACACGTACGCCTCTCGACGGGGATGATGAGGAAGATAGGGGAATCATGACAGAACGCCGCGGCTCGAATGTCTCTGCATTCCAATCCATGAGCACCTCAGGGCATTACACTGATGAGCCACAAGTCATGGCACCGGTAGCGGCAACAGGTCGAGCTCCTCAAGACTTTGATCCTTACGCGGCGTACGCCACAGCGCCCCCTGGGTCACCCAGCGGTTCTTCTCGCCGAGATGGGTATGCGCCCGCGCGAACGAGCAGCCCGCCTATAGGACACAGTCAGAGTGGAAGCACGAACTCGGCCATGATGGGACATATCCCTAGGGAGAGCGCAGGCAGCTTTGAGCCGTTGCTGGCCGCCGCTGGCGTAACTGGGTCTATGCCGCCGACACCCAGCACTCTGGAGCGTCCGAATTTGTTGGCCCCTCCGATACCTCCTCGGAGTCCAAAAAGAATCGGCGGGTCTACAGAAGATGGCGGTCAGGATTTGATGAGGAGTAGGGGAGATACGGCGAGCTCAGTTTACTCTAATGATGAGGCTGATGATCAGCTGGTCGACCTTTTGCAGAGACCGCTTGAGGTTAGTACCCACTTTTCCTTCAAGTTCGATGTCGTTCGCGATTTTGGGTGCTGAACGTTCAATCTTCGTCTCCCAGGTGCGCAACCTACCCGACGGACATAAAACCGGAGATATCTCGAGAGAGCCTTCTCGACGGACATAACTTTCCTCTGATTCCTTCAGCCCATGTCGGAGGAATCAGGACGCCTCAAATTTTGCATTTGGTGTTTTCTAAAAGGTTTTCAGTCGCACATCCTTATTCACGACGTTGACGAACTTTTTGATTGATTGCATTGCCCCGATTACTTAGTGCATCCATCAAACTGTCCAACCCCTGTCCCTATCCTATCAACCACCACACGTTATTAATCGGATAGTCCGATTCACGAACGATGCTTCCGTCGTCTTGTACTTTGCTCTCCCAACTCTGATGCCGCTTTGTTACGCGTTTACTTCGGACATTCAGTGCGACATTATTGCTTCTTATAGCTTAAACTCAGTTGGCTGTTTGTTAGTACCACCCCCACCCCCTTTCGAGCGGACAGTTTTATGCATGTGCATTTAGCCTGAGGTACTTACACGCTGTAAGTCTGACAATGCCTGCTGGCATGCCGTTCGTTGTTCTCTAGCAACCACGCCTCAACCACGCGTGCCACGCATGCGTATATATTTCTGACAAAGGAGATCGGCTGAGTAGGAGCAACTTTTCCCAGTAATTTGGCAATGAGTTGCTAACCTCTGCTCCAAAGCTTGCAATCTTGGAATCAGTTAGCCAAACCTAGGGCAATCCAATGGTGTATGGTATGTATTTCTATGTGTGAAATTCAGCAAGTGTGTTGTGATTGGAAGAAGTGCCCATATACCAAGTTTAGAAGGACAGCAACAATGGCATAACAATGGCATCAATCCAAGCATTACACAATAACATATTCTTGTATATCCATTAATTCACTAGCAACAATTCCCATGCAGTAAGCTTTTGTGACATGAGGATTTGGTCTATTATGACAAAATGAACTGGAACAATTACTTCACAATAATTGACTGCAATAGCAATTTGCACATGGCCTGGGAACTATTTCTAGAGAAGAAAATTGGGATAAGTTCTGAAAGTATTACAATTCCTGAAGAATGAAGAAGAATTGTTCCAGTGTGCTCCAGCACATTGATGCCTTTTCAGATGTGAACTTTTTGTTCCCCAAAGTGTGGGAATTTGATGGCAGAATACAGACAGTAACAGTGTCAATAACAAAACAATGAATCCAGCTGATAGCATCACACTGGCTTTGTTATCAGCCCTTTATAACTTGGCATCAGATAACTTTTGCAATCAATATGCAGTTTTTGATTTTTACAGACTGAATATGGGTACAAATCCGTACATATAATACACCATTGGATAGCCCTATCATTTGGCATCCTGGTACAAACATCCTGTCAATTGAAGTGAAATTGAGCAAGTTATGGCCAGTCTACTGAAAGAACTCATCCAGACTCAGATTCAAACTCCACTCCCGCTGGCAAACAATGTCAAGGTCAGGTTGATGTGCAGCAATATACAGACATTGCTTGCTCTCTGAACAAGGAATACAATAAGAAGACATGCCACACATAGTGTTGGCTCTGAGCAAGAATTATCAGTACTTTGGAAGCTGAGTACAAGTTCTCAACCCCTACATTCTTGAACAATGTAAACCTGTGGCTGCATCAGCAGTGAGTGCTGCATCTAATTGTTCCACAAGTTTCACAACTGTTAATTGCTCTCTAAGCAGGAGTTACAATCAGAACACAGCCTGTGGCAGTTCCAATGGGGGTGAGGCAGTTCAGACACCAACAGGACATGGTTGCATCAGCAGCAAGCACTGCGTCAAATTGTTGCACAAAGTTTCACAACCATGAGTTGCTCTCTAAGGAGGAATTAAAATCAGAACATAGCCTGTGGCAGTTCCAATGCGGCTGAAGCAGTTCAGACATCAACAGGATGTGGTTGCATCAGCATAAAGCACTGCTTTTGATTCTTCCATACAGTTTCACAACCACCAGTTGCTCCATAAGCAGGAGTTACAATCAGAACACAGCCTGTTGCAGCTCCAATGGGGGTGAGGCAGTGCAGACATCAACAGTGCATGGTTGCATTGGCAGCAAGCACTGCATTCAATTGGTTCACAAGGTTTCACAACCACTACTCTCTATGCAGAAGTTACAGTCAGAACCCAATCTGTGGCAGTTCCAATAGGGGTGATGCAGCTCAGACATCAACAGGACATAGTTGCATCAGCAGCAACCACTGCATCAGATTGTTGCACAAAGTTTCACAACCATGAGTTGCTCTCTAAGGAGGAATCAAAATCAGAACATAGCCTGTGGCAGTTTTAATGCGGCTGAAGCAGTTCAGACATCAACAGGATGTGGTTGCATCAGCATAAAGCACTGCCTTTGATTCTTCCATACAGTTTCGCAACCACCAGTTACTCCATAAGCAGGAGTTACAATCAGAACACAGCCTGTTGCAGCTCTGATGGGGGTGAGGCAGTGCAGACATCAACAGGACACATGTAACATGTTCTACCAATTGATCTAATGAGACACCCTACAGCCCTTCATTCTTGAAGCAAGTAATTTTCTAGAATCAGCAGTGAACACTGCACAAGATTAATGAAAAGATAGATGAAGCCCCTTGCTACCATTAGTGACTGCCTTCATCAATGTATGGCTCCTTTTCCTGGAACCAAACTTATCAATTGTAGTACAGTCACTTTATCCCGGATCAAGTTGCCTATCAAAGGTGTCACCATTAGCAAATGCTTGTAACACAGTCAATATTCATGACCAGATGGCTTGGTAAGATCCTTACCAGGAACACAGTTGTTGTTTTTGGTTACAAAGTTACAGCTGCAATCAACTATTCCATGCTATATGATTTATTCATTTTGCTATGAATAACATGATCACTTGTAACCCTGCTCCTGCAGGTTACCAAATTGTATCTAGATTATTCAACATAGTTCAACACCATTAAGAAGAAGACGCATGTCAAACAATCTTTATCTCCATGCTCCACTCCACAAACTTGTTTTAATTCTGTGCTCACAGCCATTGTTGCACTTCAAACAATACAGCACAGTCCCTCTTCTTTCATGAATGATTGTGTGCTCCAGTGAAGACAAACCACCAACTTACTAAACATTACTCATTGAAGAAGCTATTCCCAACAAAATTACTTGTTCAGGCTGCTACCAGCACCAAGTTTACTCACAAATCTGGCTCAAAAAGTAATATTTCATTCAATCTTCAGGAATTGTACTTGCCGCTTGCCGGCCTTGTTAACGCTAGTAGATACTTAGATAGGGACCAGCACGAGTGCAGGTTACTCGTGAGTAGGCATGGGTAGACTTGTGAAAAATAAGCCCAAGTACCTGACCCGCGGGTCCAAGTACCTGGATCCCACGGGTCAGTACGGATCTGGGTTGGCGATTTTGTATGCTACAAGTACCTGCAAGTAACCTACACCGAGAGCACACCGGGCTATCTACTAAGCTGTGCTAATGCTGTCCATGCTCTCGCTTTCAGAGTCCGAGTCCAACATAACAACTGTTCCAGCGCGTGTCCTCTTCCGCTTCTTAGCGAAGACATCCACAATCTCCCCCTCAGGAACAAACCCCGGCATTTTGAACCATGAGCTAAGCACTGTAGCAGCTCGAACAGACTCGTCCGAGAGATTATGGCGGAGCTTGCTCACAGTCAGTCCACCACGCGAGAATCCACGCTCGACATCCACCGACGACGCTGTAAACCAGAATAGTGAGACCCCTGCAACAGCTAGCAGCAATAAAATACTGTTACCTGGCGCCGACAGAAAGTCAATAGCCATGCGGCTCATTGGACAAACCCCGATCGCATGCCACCACTGCAACGGGTCGCTGACCCCGTTGATCGGCGGTGTATCAAACCACTCTTCGAGTGCATCAGCAGATGACTCACTGGCGCCAAAGTTATCAATGGCATCGAAAAGATTTGTTGTAGAACCCTGAGAATGGGCACAGTTGGTGACCAAGCACACAAGAAAAAAGGAAAGACGTACTGATGAGCCATTAGCTTCAGTGCTTACACTGCTATTAGGCCTGTAATGCTTCCATTGGTCTCGAAGAATCGTCTTTGCGGCCTCGATCCACTCTGCCTTCCATCCTTTGGCCCGGAAATAAGCCAGCTTGTATCTCGGATGAAGTACTGGAAGCTCTGATTAGGGCGATAGCTTATTAAAGGATGATGAACGTACCCATCGCGCAACGATGCATAATGGAGTCATCCGTCTTCGCGTAATACTTGTCCAGAACAGCGCAACCGCGAGCAGCCGCGACACGGAGGATTGATGAAAGGGTAATGTCGTCGCTCATGCTGTTACACTGCTCCGTGAGAAGGTCGATGATCGGAATGACCTCGTGTAGCAGCGGTCTATTTTTTTGGGACATCCGATTGGTTGCATCGAGGAAAACCTGGATCAATATCAATGTCAGAAGAGGACGACAATCAGTAACTGCAGCGGACAGACCTTGAGAAGTGGTTCAAGGGTCTTGAGTAATGTCCATTCTTCATCAGTAAGTCGGTACTGTTTGAGCGCGGTCTTCTTATCCGTGTTGAATGCGGGCATAATGGTGAGCATGTCCAGTGGCCGCCGTAGATGAATTGCTGAGCTAAGCATCATGGACGTCGAGTTCCATCTGGTTCGAACGGCCTGCGAAATGCGTCGAGAGGGAACATCGAGCTTGTTGCAGAGCCCATCGAGCTCGGTAAGCATTACCGGTGACTTGGCAATGCGGTTGGCAAGTTTCGTGACCTATGTAGCAGGTTAATTGGCATATTTGTGCTGAATAGCAGCACCCACGTACCTTTTTCAGAGCTGAGCGGCCGCGCTTGGCATCCCAGTCCAACAAAATAACACGCTCATCGACGTCGGCAGCAATCTCGTCTATCTCCGCCTCGTCGTGAGCCTGCCGGTCCGTGTCTATCTCCTCATCTTGCTCCAAGTCTTCAGGGTTATCGTCAGCATCGTCAATGTCTTCGTCTTCGTCAGTCACGCCGGCAAGTGCATCGGCATTTGTAGTCTTGCGCTTGGAGATGAAAGGTGAGAGGATGGCCTACAAGGGTTCATTATCATTGAGGTCGTAGTGATTATTGGGACCGCTCACCTTCACAACGAGGTTGATGATGTGGCATATGCATCGGATTTGAGTATGGCGTCCGTTGCGGCCAGTTGGAAGTGCCATCTCTAGCGTTGCGATGGCCGTATCATTGTTTGATGCGTTGTCGCATGCCTGGCCGAGAAGCTGTGACAGATATCAGTACAATTTCGAGGCATTGGATACTGCGACTCACCTTTTTGTCGACATTGAATTCGCGAAGACAGTGCTCTATCTGTTCACCCAGGTAGATGCCGGTGTGACTCTTCGTCAGTCTACAAAGTGGAAGAATAAGGCAATGAGAAAAGAAGTCCGATGAGCAAACTGTACTTTATGATATCGAGGATTGTTGAACACGGAGCGCCGTCTCGAGTGAAGTAGATGATGACGCCGAGGAAGGAGATGACGTTGGGCGAGGTCCAGCCATCAAAACCAATGTGAACTTGGCCCTCATACTGACCAAGAAGCTTTGCGACGGCGCGCTTGCAGATTTGAAATGTCTCCTTCACGTCGCGGGACACAGTGAATGACGATGGGACCTTGACACGGGCGTACAACATCTTGAAAATGTCCAGGAGTTCTGGGTCGTCGAGTATACCGAATGGACGATGACGCTGTGTTACCCAGCTGACGGCTTTGAAGCGCATTTTCGCATCAGAGTATGTTGAACCGTGGGCGAATGAAGCGATGCTCGAATCTTCAGAAGCGACCGCAGGGTCACAACAATCTTCGTGGCGTTTGAGGTTGCTGGTCGAATCGTCATAACGTACGCGAACGAGGAAGCGCGAGGGGTTCCTGGTTCAGAATCAATAGCAAATTAGCAAAACTTGAATGAAAGAATAGATCCAGGCAAATTGAACATACTTGAGGCAGATGAATTGGTATTTGACCTCGCCGTTCTCAACAATGATGTTCGGTGGCATCTTGAAGTGCTTGTATGATCGTGACGTCCATGAAGCAAGCTGCTTGGCTGTTGTCCATTAGTATTTGGAAAGCAAGCAGATGTTAATGTTGTAAACTTACTAAGGACTTCTTCGTTACTCTTGTTAGCAGTATCGTATCGTATATCGAACTTCTCCTTCTTGGAAAGTGGACGAGCGGGGGTTGTAGATGAGCTCGTGGACTCGCTGGGGGAGTTTGGTGCCGGCGAGGAAGTTTCGTTGATTGTACGGTGGCGCTTGCGCTGACGAGACATGCAGCACGGAAAGAGAAAGAATAGACAATGGGTGATGGGCGATGGAGGGAACAGAGGCGAGGACCAAAAAAAAATCGCTGCAGCTTCTCACGGCGAAATCATTCGGTATCGCACTCGCGAGAGGGGCGCGTTAGGGGCAAGATACTTAGGAGTCTGAGGGATTTATCCATAAGTATAACTACATGGGGAAGAATTACAAGAGAATAAAATGAAGATAGAGCACTAACCGCTGGTGGACAACATTGCTCAAAGTGAATAAGTGTGCCATGTCGACGTCTTCGTCACCGCATCCGCTGCACAACTCTGACTACCCCACGGCAGCCACGCACTCAAAACCCGACGCTTACTCCCCGAGGGGATATCCACGTCAAAGCGGGCCTGAATGACGAGTAGGCTACAATTCACTTCTACTTACAACTGCCGGGTAGTTCAAGGTAGCGCAGGGAGCAATCATTGAGCAGCGGTGACGAGGAAGCATTCTTTGAGAGACAGTGTATGTCAGTGATGAAATACTAGTAGCTTGAGGCGAAAGACAAGGATGTTGTGTTGAGAATTGAGAGCGTGTAGTACATGGCAGGCATGGAATTATATGCAGTCAGCAGTACGTAACTAGAGTCAACCCGACAGTGTACCGCATCTGTGCCACGACACACTCCTGCCTACCATCTAGACTGTCAAGAAGGCCGACTCCGACCATTGGAGATAGCCATCGAGACACCTGGACCACGCAGAGAGTCCTCCAATCGCTGTTGCATCCCCTTTATTGTTCCTTGAGTCGGTTGTCTAGATGCTAAGTAGTTGCCAAGTAAGTGCTCCCGCGTTCACTCGCTCAAACTAAAGCTCATATATACTTGTTCAGTCAGCTGCAGCTTTACATTCATTGCAAGCATGAACGAACAGCCTCATACCACACGCGCACCCCCTCACCATCGACTCCAAGCACAGGGTCCAAGCCCATATAGAGAACGATCAAGTGCGGCACACTAGAAGTGTCCCGCACTTGAACCTGCACGAAAGCTGTTCGTGCAGGTTAATGTCACATTTTTTTTACAAGACGAGCGGTTGTTAGGTGCGTCATGGCTCCTCAGTCTATCTTCAAACTCGCACTGACTCCATCTTTAGCTACGATGCCACCGAGTCAATCTCACGACAACTCACGGCGCTGGCTCAACCCTGAGCGCCCCTCGATCCCAACCAACATACCTTGCCTAACCCCTAACGGCCTGACAGACCTCAAGATCGCGAATTGTCACTATTTGATTATTTTCGACGCTGAAGCACTTGAACGTGATGTCCTTGGTTTATCCGTTGCTTGGTGTTCCGAATAATGAGTAGCTTCATCCGGATAAGTAGTGTAACATCTGATACTTATATCGTAACAGTCTGTGTAGATATGTACAAGTACTTGACCTGATAGATCTGCGGCAGGTTATTACCTGACCCATGGATCCCAGGTACTCGTGGGACTACTTGTGGCAGGTCGACCTGCGGGTTGGCAGGTACCTGCAGTGCGGCTCTGAATCACCCGTGGCAAAGCACCTGCGCGGATCTGAGTAGCGTTTTGGAGAGTGCGGTGACCTGCAGGTCGTGGATCCAGGTCACCCGCGGGTACACTCGTGCTGGTCCCTATACTTAGAGAGTGACCAAAATAATCACAAGTAACCAGTTTACTTGTAGCCTGAGTCACTTATTGAAGTTGA